>PVKM010001812.1:0-72282 GCA_004027735.1 Carollia perspicillata
CAGGGCCAGCACACCTGCCCCCACCTCACAGCCAGGTGTCCTATAGCCAAACCGGCCCCAATGGCCCTCCGGCCTCTTCCTCCTCTTCCAACTCTTCTTCCTCCTCTCAAGGGTCCTACCCATGTTCACACCCTTCCCCTTCCCAGGGCCCCCAAGGGGCGCCCTACCCCTTCCCACCCGTGCCTCCGGTCACCACCTCCTCGGCTACACTTTCCACAGTCATTGCCACAGTGGCTTCCTCGCCAGCAGGCTACAAAACAGCCTCCCCACCTGGGCCCCCACCATATGGAAAGAGAGCCCAATCCCCAGGGGCTTACAAGACAGCCACCCCACCGGGATACAAGCCGGGGTCACCGCCCTCCTTCCGAACGGGGACCCCACCAGGCTACCGAGGTGCTTCGCCGCCCGCAGGCCCAGGGACCTTCAAGCCAGGCTCGCCCACCGTGGGGCCTGGGCCACCCCTGCCACCTGTAGGGCCCTCGAGCCTATCATCCCTGCCACCACCTCCTGCGGGCCCTGCCTCGGGGCCACCCCTCAACGCCACGCAGATCAAACAGGAGCCGGCTGAGGAATATGAGACCCCCGACAGCCCAGTGCCCCCGGTCCGCAGCCCCTCGCCCCCTCCCAAGGTGGTAGATGTACCCAGCCACGCCAGTCAGTCAGCGAGGTGAGTGGGGTGTGGGCCGGCAGGACTGGATGGGGAACAACGAAGAGGATGACAAGAGATAGGGAGGAGGCACGGAAGGAAGGGTGCTTGCGTTCATGTGGTGCTTTTTAAAGTACTGCAGACCCTCGCCCCTCCTTCCCAGCCTGCGGGTGCTGCCTTTGGGCGGGAGTCGTCGCGGGGCCGCTCACGGGGGCTAAACGGTGCTGCCTCCGCACCCTGGCAGGTTCAATAAACACCTGGATCGCGGCTTTAACTCGTGCGCGCGCAGCGACTTATACTTTGTGCCGCTGGAGGGCTCCAAGCTGGCCAAGAAGAGAGCCGATCTGGTGGAGAAGGTGCGGCGCGAGGCCGAGCAGCGCGCACGCGAAGAAAAAGAGCGCGAGCGCGAGCGGGAACGCGAGAAGGAGCGCGAGCGCGAGAAGGAGCGCGAGCTGGAAAGGAGCATGGTGAGTGCGTCACCACGTGCGCCTCCCGCCTTACGGCTCCTTTTGCGTTGCGCGTTGCGCTGGGAGGCTCGAGGGGCGGGGTCGTTGTCGCGCCACCTCTTGGAGAGGAGGAAGCACTGCAGCCTAGGAAATAGAGACCGAAAGGATTCCTGCGAGAGGACTTCCTGTCTGGGTTGGCTGAGGGACAGCTCAGGTCAGACTACCTGTGGACTGTAAGAACAGCCACTATTTAGGAGAAGGGGTTAGGGAAGGTCCTGGTAGGCTGCATTCAGCTGCTGAGTTAAATGAGTAGCTTAGGACCGGCCGCCTTTTTATAGGACTGCTCTTCTGACTCTTCTTTGTACCCCACAGAAGTTGGCTCAGGAGGGACGTGCTCCAGTGGAGTGTCCATCTCTCGGCCCTGTGCCCCATCGCCCTCCGTTTGAGCCGGGCAGTGCTGTGGCTACAGTTCCCCCCTACTTGGGTCCTGACACTCCAGCCCTGCGCACTCTCAGTGAATATGCCCGGCCCCACGTCATGTCTCCTGGCAATCGCAACCATCCGTTCTACGTGCCCCTGGGGGCAGTGGACCCGGGGCTCCTGGGTTACAATGTCCCAGCCCTGTACAGCAGTGACCCAGCAGCACGGGAGAGGGAACGGGAGGCCCGAGAACGAGACCTCCGTGACCGCCTCAAGCCTGGCTTCGAGGTGAAGCCCAGTGAGCTGGAACCCCTACACGGGGTTCCTGGGCCAGGCCTGGATCCCTTCCCCCGACACGGGGGCCTGGCTCTCCAGCCTGGCCCTCCTGGCCTGCACCCTTTCCCCTTTCATCCCAGCCTGGGGCCCCTTGAGAGGGAACGTCTGGCACTGGCTGCTGGGCCAGCCCTGCGGCCTGACATGTCCTATGCGGAGCGTCTGGCAGCTGAGAGACAGCATGCAGAAAGGGTGGCAGCCTTGGGCAATGACCCGCTGGCCCGGCTGCAGATGCTCAATGTGACCCCCCATCACCACCAGCACTCCCACATCCACTCTCACCTGCACCTCCACCAGCAGGACGCCATCCATGCAGGTGAGACTCCTACTTCCTTCCTTGACCCCTTGGGGCCACCTTGCCCCCTAGCAAGTGATGGAGCTCTTCTGTTCCTCAAGCCAGGACTTCTGTGTCCTCCATGAGCCTCTCTCTTGAGTGCTGCCATGACCTTTGCCTCCCTGTCATGCATGCACCAGCCTGTCACCCGATACCCTACCCTTGCTGCAAAGACTATTCCTCACATCCCCACCTTCTTCAGAGTCTAGCATCCCACCCATGATAGAGGTTCAAGCCTGGGAATCTTGGAAATAGCATCACCTTTCTACCATTACAGCCCCTCACATACCTGTCATCTTGTTCCTCTGGATTCAACTCTGTTGTGGCTTCTTGCCGACTTCTCCCAGCTGGAGGTCTTTTCTGTTCCTTCCCATTTCTGTGCCTTTTCAGAAAG
This sequence comes from Carollia perspicillata, assembly GCA_004027735.1. Lineage (NCBI taxonomy): Eukaryota > Metazoa > Chordata > Mammalia > Chiroptera > Phyllostomidae > Carollia > Carollia perspicillata. Next base: position 2,574 of record PVKM010001812.1, read on the forward strand.
AGCCTTGTAGCTGTGGTTGTGGGCATCCTAGGTAATAATGAGCTTAGCTTACTAGCCCTTCACTATAGTTCATATTGCCCAATCTAGCCTTATATTCATGTTCATTCCAACGTCTCTTGAGCTTTCCCTCTCTCTTAACCTCTGTTCTCTTCCTGTCTCATTTTCTAAACTTCCTATCCTCTTCCATCTCCTCTAAGCAGTCCACTTCTCTCTTTTCTTTTCCTCAGACCCCTCTGACAGCTGTAATCTGCCCTCTGCCATCAGTATGTCCCTGCTCCAGTAATCTATGCTGTTTTTGGTGTCCCCTCGTTCCACTCTGGATCTCTCTGTGTTTGATTTTCCATCTCTCTTCCCGGGCTTGGATTCCCTTCACCTACATGCATGGTTTTCCCCAAACCTGCCTTCTGGTGACACCTTCCTCTTCTCTACCCTCCAGCCTCTGCCTCGGTGCACCCTCTCATTGACCCCCTGGCCTCAGGGTCTCACCTTACCCGGATACCCTACCCAGCTGGGACCCTCCCCAACCCCCTTCTTCCTCACCCTCTGCACGAGAACGAAGTTCTTCGTCACCAGCTCTTTGGTAAGGATGGAGGTTAGATGGGGAAGGTCTAATGAGTGAAGGGCAGAAAGGAGGAACTTGAATGGCGGGACTGGCCTAGTTGGGCTTGGGAAGGGGTGAGGAGGCACCCAGAGAAGGTGGGAATGGGGGTAGGCCCTGCCCAAGGGAGGCATAGGTTTTAGGGCCAGGCTAAGAAGTTTGGATCCTAACTCCACTGCTGGCATTTTGCAGGACTGGCTATTACCCAATAGTTTTGGTCTCAATTTCCTCTTTATGTAAAGTGGTTGGCTATCTCCTGGCTCCGAGGAGACCTTCAGTCCCCCATCAGTTATGTGCTCTCTGCCCTTCTTGCCCACAGCTGCTCCTTACCGGGACCTGCCAGCTTCCCTCTCTGCCCCAATGTCAGCAGCTCACCAGCTGCAGGCCATGCACGCGCAGTCCGCTGAGCTGCAGCGCTTGGCGCTAGAGCAGCAGCAGTGGTTGCACGCCCACCACCCGCTGCACAGTGTGCCGCTACCCGCCCAGGAGGACTACTACAGGTACTACCAGGCATGCCTAGTCCTGGAGTGAAAGGATGTAAGCCTGGGATGGGGTGTGGGCATGGTACAACTGGGCTAGGCTCCTGCGGGAAATCCCCTCCACTATCCTCTGTGAGAGGGGCAGGTCAGGTTTGAATCCAGTCTCTCATCTGTTCTATACCCTTTCTCTTTCCCAGTCACCTGAAAAAGGAAAGTGACAAGCCGCTGTAAACCTGCAATCAAGACAGCCAGGGCCTGAGTGTGCATCTGGACCTTGGAGGTCTCCCTCCCCGCCCGCAATCCAGAGCATCGAGGGGTGCTGCTCAGTTGCAGGGCCTCCACAGTTGGGCAGAGGGAGGGAGGAAGGGACAGATGGAAGGCCAAGGCTCCTGTGGTGTGCAGAGGTGGGGAGGTGGCAGCGGTGGGGGCAGAAGGCGCACAGTATCTTGGACCAGGTCCTTCCTTGTCCCCCTGCTTTCTTCCTCTCCCCTGCCCAATCCCTGTGGCCATCACGCTCTCCCCCACCTCGTTGGTGTGATTATTTCATCTGTTAGATGTGGCTGTTTTTGCGTAGCATTGTGTGCCGCCCCTGCCCTTCCCTAATCCCTGTGAGCGCGCCCCCTCTGCAATGTATGCTCCTTGCCCCTGCCCCACATTAATAATTTATATATAAATATCTATATGATGCTCTTTAAAAACATCCCAACCAAAATCAACCAAACAAAACATCCTCACAACTCCCCAGGAAGATGGCTGTGACTCTTTATTTGCGGGCTATGGGGGCGGGGCCGCAAGGCAGACCAGCTCGGAAGTTGGAAGGGAAGGGACAGGCATTCTGAAAGAACTGGGCGGAGGGACCCTGGACAGTTGGAGAGGGTGCCACGGAAGCTAGTCACTCCTTCCTCGCAAGGCTGGGAAGTCAGGGCACTGGAGGCCTGGGACAAGCACGCCTCTGCCAAAGTCAGTTCTAGGAAATGCTCAGACTTGAGGCGGTTTTGCTACTGGTCTGACAGGAGCGACCAGTCTGAATCTTTTCCGTACAATTGTTTGATACGTGGTTATGAAGTAGGGGCCAGGGTTTCAACAAATCAAGTAAATCAGAATCCAGGAGTCTTTACTCTATGGTTTGAGAAGAGTAGGTGACAATTTCAAACACCTAGGAAAGAGAAATTAGAGGGTGTTAGGCTGCAGCATACATTCCTCAACAAGCCCTTTTAGGAAAGTGCGAGAGAGAGCTTTTAGTTCCAAGCTTTCACTGCCGCGAATCACTGTCTCCGTTCTTAAAAACTAAAGGGTGTGACTGGTTTCTTTCAGCCAATCGGCATCGATTAATTTGCATAAACTCGTATTAAATGTTCAGAAACTCTAGAAGTGAATGGTATAAGTTCCTTAGACTACTGTTTTTCTTTGTGAATGTTACAGTGCACCTCGTTGATTATAGAGCAACGAAAGTTAGAAAAGGCCACTCTGAGCTCACCCTCACCAATAGTGGAGTTCATGGATACCCCACGTTCTCTCCAGACTACTTCCCATAGTGCTTACAGCTCTTTTTGAATTTGTCTAGTAGGTCTTCCTGTTTTTACCGGAAGACCCACAACTACACGTTACGCTGAACAAAAGACCTGTTTAGATGTTGTGTGTGGGTAGTGTGATTCACGTGTAGGTTTATAGGTGTTATATTTAAGGATGGGTGGAATCTGACAATTTATAACAAAGTAGTTAACAGTATGCTGACGGAACTTCCGGTTGCGAATACTATCCTTTTCCTTTCTGGAGTCGTGTGGAGATCCTAGTTTGGAGACCTTCTTTGCTTAGCCTTTTTTCGGTTTTGCTGCACGTGCAAACCAGTATAGCGTTATGGCGTCCGCGTCGGCCCAACCTGCCGCCCTGAGCGCCGAGCAGGCCAAGGGTGAGGAGCTTCCTCGTCACGGGGCCGGCTGCCTGCGGGAAGAGGGTGTGGGCGGTGGGTAACAAACAGAGCGAGAGACATGCTCGTATCGCTGGGAAACGGGGAGCGGGGTACCATCTTTTTTTTTTTTCCTTTCCTCTAACAAGGATATCCTAGAGCGAGAGATCCTGGGCCGTGTTTATCGGGTTCTTATGGCATCGACCCACTAATTAATTCCTTGCCCTCTCTTCCTTGCTTTGTCGGCTGGGCCTGCTGGCAATGCCCCTTTGTCTACCCCGGGACGCCACCTTGGGTTGCATCTGCCACACAGTGGTCCTGGCCGAGGTGATTCAGGCGTTCTCGGCGCCTGAGAACGCCGTACGCATGGACGAGGCTCGAGACAACGCATGCAACGACATGGGCAAGATGCTGCAATTCGTGCTGCCGGTGGCCACGCAGATTCAGCAGGAGGTTATCAAAGCCTATGGCTTCAGCTGCGACGGGGAAGGTGGGCCGGGCAGGGAAGGCCGGGGAGCTGTCGTCTCTCTTCTCGCCACACGGCGGCAGCCACAATCTGACTAACAGTTTTGGCACTGAGAGCCTAGGGTCTTCCCTAAACTGTACCACGTGAAGTCCTAAATGCAATTTGTAGTTACCATTAATTATACTACTACTCCATTTTAAGATGAGAAAACAGACTCTTGTAGTAAACTAGGTGCCGGAGGTCACAGCGGAGCTGGACCTGAACCCTGTTCTGGAAGCTTTAGTGAGACCTCTGCATGAGGACAGCAGGCTTCTTCAGCCCCTCCAAGGTGTTCAGCTAATCTGTCCCTGAGAGTCGGAAGTTCATTTTCTTTGGTGAGATCTGATTTAGGCCAGTGGGCCCATGGCCTTTCTGTATTGTGGTTATGGACGTCAGATCTCGTGGGCGTTCATACTTTGGGTTCCTCTAATGAAATTGCTACAATTGTTTACCTGATGGTGAGAAGTTATTTCCATTCACCGCATCCCATCTAGCTTCACCCTGTGTAGACCAGGAAGTGGTTGGTGCAAACCCCACAGGACAGAGGTCTTGCATGTGCCTTGTTTTGCAGGCAGCTACCTGGCCAGAAGGGGAGCAGCCAGTTACTCATATTCATGCTACCCCTCTCCTTATCTTGGGCACCTCCGTTACCTGGGGATGTGGGTTGACACTCAGATCTCCCTTGCAGGTGTTCTTAAGTTTGCCCGCTTGGTCAAGTCTTACGAAGCCCAGGATCCCGAGATTGCCAGCCTGTCCAGCAAGCTGAAGGCGCTGTTTCTGCCTCCCATGACACTGCCGCCCCACGGGCCTGCTTCAGGTGGTGGCGTCGCTGCCTCCTGAGGGTTGGCCTCCCCTGTAACACTTCCTGGGAAGGGAAAATCTTGATGTTTCTGAGGATAATAAACGTACCTGTGACTTAGCCTCCATGTCAATCTTTTGTGACCTGACAACCCCACCTCCTGGCCCCAGATTCCGTGTGCCATTCCAACTGCTCATCTCCCTGTTCAGATCCTTCCTATACTCTTGTTGGGACCAACCCTGGCACAAGGCAGGGTAGGAGGGTGGGCTGGCCCTTCAACATCCTGGGTTGGTAGACCTGCACAGGCAGCACCTCTGCTAAGGAGTAGGGCTTTCTGGGCTTTTCCTGAGGCCTGTTGGTGGCTGTGGACCAAGAGGCTCCGCATTGGTTGGTGTTCGATTGGCCAGGGTTACTTCCTGGTCTTTGCCCCCACCCGCCCTCCTGCTGCCTTGTCAGCTGGAGCTCCAGGTGGAGCTCCAGGTGGCTCCTCCCCTCCCAAGGGAAGGAGGCCCTGGACAGGCAGGCGGCAGTCCTGGACTCCCGACCAAGGATTAGAGCTGGAGGGAAAAGCAGGCTGCTGTGGGTGGTCTGAGGCCAGCCCCACCCTACCTGTTCCTTTTCTGGGGATCATTAGTCCAGAGGTTTGTTCCTGCTGTACCATTGGCCCAGTGGACAGCCTCGAGGAGGAAGTGGCTGAGTTCAGAGCCTTTTTCACCAGGTTTGGGCCACTACACAGCTGCACCTTGGGTTCAGCCCTGCCCTTTGTGGCCCGCTGCCTGTGACACCCCCATCCCTCGGGGGAGATGCTGTCTCATGGGTAAGTCTCCTGTTCCACGAGTGCTACAGTCTCCGGTTAGTTTGGGAGGAAGGGGCAAGGTTCCTGCTCATTCCTGACAGGTGTGTGACCGTGAATGCCGTTTGTCACTGCTCCCCGCCCTGGGTCTGCATCAAGCTTTGAGAAACTCCAGGTTCATTCGTGCTCCTGGTGGGGGCTCCCCCTTTTTCTTCAGCATTATTCCCCTGACAGATGTGTATTCTCACCACTGCATTTCTCTCTCCAGCCTCTGGTCCCCCTGCTTCTGCTGTCTGCTTAAGACCCGGCCCCCTGGGTAGCCTGCATCACCTGTAACAGTGTGTCTGGAAGGCAAACCCAAGAAAGCGTGCCTTCATTCCACTTCCTTTCCCCTCCCCTGCATCATTCATTCAACAGATGTATGGTGACCATCTGTTATGTGCCTGGTACTTTTTAAGGTGCTGGCAGTACTGTAGCACAGTGATTTTCAACCGCTTTCATCTCAGGGCACACATAAACGAATTACTAAAATTCTGCAGCACACTAAAAAAATATGTTTTTTTGCTGATCTGACCAAAAAATAGGTATAATTTTGATTTGTTCATACTGGACAGTTATTGTGTTGGCTGTTGTCATTTTTTAAAAAATGACAGTCTAAGGGAAAAGAGGTCAGTGCCGCTGACTACATGGTCAGGTGCTGCGTGTTTTAAACATTCTCGCAGCACACTGGTGTGCATGTCGCTGCACTCACAGAACCTCACTTCAGTGGGAGGTGGCAGGCCACGCGGAGAACGGGCAATAGACGGGCTGATTTCAGGTTCTCGGAGTGAAACGAAACAACAGGTGACTGGGGCTGCTGCTTGAGGAGCAGCTTGAGGGGTCAGGGAGGGCTTTCCTGGGGAGGGGACGAGTGAAGACCTAGAAGAGCCAGTGCAGCACCCTGGGCAGAGGGGATGGCCCTGCTGTGGGAACAGTGACACAAGGACAGTGTGCCTGAAGTGAATGAGTGGAGAGGAAGGCAGGGCCCAGGCAGACCTGTTAGAGTTTGGATCTTACAGCGAAGACCTGCTGGAGTGTTGGTGGGTTGGTGGGTTGGTCGCCCCCTCTTTTCCACTTGTGCTGCCTTCCCCAGTGCACACCTGGTCACTGTCAGTGGTTCTTACCCAGTCTATCAGTTTCCCTGATGCCTTCTATTTTATTTTATTTTTTTGAGATATATCAATTAATTGACTCTCAACTGGGCACCTGGCCCGCAACCCAGGCATGTGGCCTGACCGGGAATCCAACCTGCGACCTTTTGGTTCCCAGGCCAGCACTCAGTCCACTGAGCCACACCAGCCAGGGCTACCCACCCTGCTCCCTTTTATTCTCCTGCCATGTTCATTTTCCTAGTAGGTGGGTGGTAAAGCCTCTCCTGGTGCAGAACCTGTCCTTGGCTCCTCAGCCTGGTCTGGAAAGATCCTCGGCAACAGGTCCTCGCCTCTCAGAGCAGCTTTGCAGCGGAGGGGTGGCTCTCTCCCACCCAGCCCTGCTCAAGTGGGTCCTGTGCCTGCCACCTTGGCACTGCCTCCCGGAGTGCCAGCTTCCTAGCTTCCCCCGTGGGCCATGCCAACACCTTCCCACTTCCCAGTGAAGCTTGCTCCAGCAGCGTGGTCAGTGTGTCGGGAAGGACAACCGGCTCTGGTGTCAGACAGTCTTGGTTTGTCCACCTTCTCTCTCGTGAGCTTGTGACCTTGGGCAAGTTATTTAACTTCTCTGAGCCTTCATTTTTGTTTCTAAAATTGCGCTAATGAGACCTACTAAATAGGGTTGGCATGTGGATTAATTTGCAATGTAGAAGCTGTTGGTACTAAAACCCTACTACACATCAGGTTTTTTGTATCAGTATTTGGGAAGTACTGTTCAGCCCATTTTTCGGGTGCAGATGCTGAGGCTCAATCACTTTCTTGAGATTATTTTGCCTTGTTCGTTCTTCTCGACTGACTGTCTTTCTCCATCACCACTGATCTCTGTCTGTCTCCCTTTATCTCCCTGCTTTCCCCGTGAATAGTTTTTTTTTTGAAACTGTTAGGCTCTGACTTTTGTAACTTTCAGCCTCCTTTAGCTTGTTTTCCTCCCTTAAAAAAATGGGGGAAATAGTCCCTATGTCGCAGGGACGCATGAGGCCCAGGCGGGACTCTGTGTGCGAGTGCTCTGCCGGCACCGGAGTGCTTCTGCCAAGGTAAGGAAGGCGGTTGTTACTTATTTTCCTGTTAAGGGACATCACATTCTGTACATCCCACCTTAGTGTCTGTCTTCTGGCTTGACACCCTTCAGAAAAATTCCTGCCTCTTCCATGGGTCAGAACCTAGCTAGTTTCTTCCTACCAAGTGGGGTTAAGCCCCAGAAGGCCATTGGCCCGGGGTCGGGATGCAGCAGGTGTTCAGTGCCGAGCATGGGCCTGCAGCTTTGTGTGGGGTCAGGATGGGGTGTCCATGCACGTGTCTGGAAGGCAGCTACACTCACCGCTGTACCACCAACACAACTCCATGTGGGTATTTGTACTGGACGTGGCAGACGAGGTGCATGTAGTGGGACTGTGTGTACATAGATGGATGACTCTGTGTGTGTGTGCATGTCTGTATATGACAAGCCAGGGGTATATTTGTAGGACCAGGATCTGGACCTGTGACCATGTAGGGGCATGGGTATTGATGAGCTTGTTTATTGGACATGCTCTCTGTGCAAGGCGTTGTGTAAGCTTTGAGCGCTTGGAGGTAAGCGAGACTGGCAGGGGCCCTCTGTGGCCGAGTGGACGGTGCTGCCGCTCTTCTTGCCCCTGCTGTGGGAGAGAGCTCGTGGCCTTTCAGTGTAGCTGCCCGAGACTGAAGGGTAGTCAGTGTTAGACCATGCAGTAAACAGACTGAGCAAGTGCCCCAGGTATGAGAAAAAGGGGATAAAAAGCCCTAGAGTGGACACTGATGTTTGATGTTTCGAAAAATGATAGAGTAGTCATCACAGGAGAAACAGATTTTGTTGGGCTTTCACAGTGTTATCTCTTTTTCTTTACTTTTAAATTAGGTATGGTATGCATAATGTGCATGAATATTAGCAGCAGCCTGATGAACCGCAGATTAACACACTCTCATGTATGCGCTACCTAGATCAAGATGTAGGGCATTACCAACATCCCAGAACTTCCCTGGAAATTGCATTCTCCCAGTCAATGTATTTTTATTATTTTTAAAAAGATTTTATTTATTTTTTAGAGAAAGGGGAAGGGAAGGAGAAAGAGAACGAGAGAACATCAATGTGTAGTTGCCTCTCGTGCGCCCCCTACTGGGGACCTGGCCCACAATCCAGGCATGTGCCCTGACTGGGAATCCACCAGGCGACCCTTTGCTTTGCAGTCTGGCACTCAGTCCACTGAGCCATGCAGGATAGGGTGCATTTATTTTTATAAAGGTAATGCATGCCCGTGCTACAAGTTTTCAAAAAGGTATAAGGGAGAAGTCAGTGTGCCTCCCAGCCCTCTCCTCCAGCCAGCCCAGTCTCCCTCCCTAGCGGAAGCCGGCAATATGACTCTCTTTTATATTCTTTGTTGGGTGTCTTTCATCTCATTTTGGTTGGGCGGTGTTTGCACTGGAATCATAGGCTTTTAGCGTGTATGGCCGCTCAAGGTCAACCAACCCTGACAATATCAGCCATGGCAGGGACTTGGCCCCAGGCCCCAGGCCCCAGGAGACACATCCCTGGTTGTTCTGGGCTCTGGCCAATTCACACCAGACCCACTTGGCAAGAAGCTATGGCTCAGACATAGGGTGGTTGGACCCACCCACGGGGCCTGGCAACCCTGCCCCCACCTGCTCCCCCCACTCTGCACTCCCCTCCCCCATTTCTTTTCTGGGCTCCAACTACATGGTTAGGGCAGGGTGGGGGCAAAGGCCTGAGGACAAGAAGTAGAAAACGTGCAAGTTTGACAGGCCTTGCAGGGGCCACTTTGCCCATCCCTCTTCCTCAGTGGCCCCTCTTCATCTGTGTGTGCCAGGAAGGCAAGGGCACCCCTTCCTTTATGAGCATCTGCCTGTCTTGCCTGTTAGGGACTCTCCCCCTCCTGCTGCAGCCTCAATGGAAGGAGAGGCTCTCACCTCTGGGTTTTTTTTTTTTTTTAGATTTTATTTATTTGTTTATTTTTTAAAAGACTTTATTTATTTATCTTTAGAGGGGAAGGGAAGGAGAGAGGGAGAGAAATATCAATGTATGGTTGCCTCTCGTGCATCCCCTGCTGGGAACTGGCCTGCAACCCAGGCATGTGCCCTGACTGGGAATCGAACCGGCAACACTTTGGTTCGCAGCCTGCATGCAATCCACTGAGCTACACCAGCCAGGGCTCTCACCTCTGTTGTTTTGAAATCTAGAGAGCCGACATACGGTAGCTAAGATCCCTGGCTTTAGAACCAGACAGGCTGGGTTTTATTGTGACACTGCCACTTACTGACTGGGTGACATTGGGCAAGTTCCCTACGCTCCCAGGACCTCAGATTCCTTGTCTGTAACATGGGAATAAAGCAAGTACCAGCTTCATAGGACTATTGTGAGGGGTAGATCAGATAAGGCCCCTAAAGCACAGTGCCTGGTAGATGGCAAGGTTCCAGTCAATGGCAGTGATCGCTATGACCATTACTGTTACCTTGGACCCGGGAAGGCTGTGTGGAGCAGCGAGAGATGGCATGTGACTGTGTGGGGTTACATGTATGGAGCATGGCCTTTGCTTGGGGGGTGCAAGGCACACATGTGTCCTTATTTGTGCAATGCCATGCTCCTGAGGCCTTTGATGGCAGACGTGGGAAGTGGGCCCCATCCCCGCCCCCATCTCCACCGGCTCTGCTTCTCTTCCCTCTGCTCTAAAATGAGAAGTACAGTGAGTTCCCCCAAGGGGGCCGCGCCCCTTCCTGTCCCCGCCCTGCTGGCAGCCCTAAGCCATTGGAGTGGCAGCCCCAGAACCAGGACTACAGGGGTGGTGAGGTGGTCTGGGCACTGAGGGTTTCGGTGGAGGCTCACCCCTAGCGTGCTCCACTTGCCCGGACTCCCGGCACCACCTCGTTCCCTGCACCCCTTTCCTCTTGGGGAGCCCCCAGGATGGTGAGGTAAGGGCCTGGGACTCACGGTAGGCAGGACGCATGGGTGACCTGGAGCCCATGCGACCTCTCCTCACCGCCCTCCTGGGCCTCCCAGGTGGTTTCATCGAGACCTCAGTGGGCTGGACGCAGAGACCCTGCTCAAGGGCCGAGGTGTCCACGGGAGTTTCCTGGCTCGGCCCAGCCGTAAGAACCAAGGCGACTTCTCCCTTTCTGTCAGGTAGGTGGCCCTCAGCTCCACTCAGGACCAGTATTTTGGCTGTGTATTCCGGTTCCCTTGTGGCATTGCTGACTCCCCATCCCCCACAGCCAACATGTCCCTGTCCCTGTATTTGCCCACCCCATCCTCTGTGTGCCCCACACTCAGCCCGTCACTCAGCCCGTCCCCCAGCCCTCCCCCGGCCCTCCCCACCTCTATTCCTGCACCCACTGGCCTCACTGCCTGGTGTCCTGCAGGGTAGGGGATCAGGTGACCCACATTCGCATCCAGAACTCGGGGGATTTCTACGACCTGTATGGAGGGGAGAAGTTTGCAACACTGACGGAACTAGTGGAGTACTACACGCAGCAGCACGGCGTCCTCCAGGACCGTGATGGCACCATCATCCACCTCAAGTACCCGCTTAACTGCTCTGACCCTACCAATGAGAGGTGAGGGGCTCTGCTTCCACCCTGGCCTGTCAGCCCCTTCCCCATCCTGGCTCCTCTGTGGCCCTCTTTCTTCCATGTGACCCTGGGGCCGTGTCTCCAAGGACTAACCTCCCTTCCCTTCCCAACAACCCCTGGGAATGCAAGAGGTTGCCTTGCCCTTCTTCAGGGTCCCCGTCAGCTGAAAACCCAGGCGTTACTGGTGACAGAGAGGCTGTTCCTTGTGGCCAACTTTGTTGTTAGAAAGCTCTCCTTCCTTCTATGGAACTGAATCTGACTTCCTATAACTATTCCCTCCTCCAGCACAGGTTAATACAGGGAGAGGTGGATACCGAGAAAGAGCACAGGGACTAACATCTATGAGGTCACTTACTGCCTTATCTCAGCAAACCAGAGAGAACGGGTCCACCTTGGGGCTAGGTCAGGCGTCCCTGTGACACACAGTCACATGTGCAAGGGCCTTGCACCTGGGCACAGGGCAATGCTCAAGGCATTTCCCTTCCATCCCTTTGGCTCCAAAGATGTGGCCTCAGGCCTGGGCTGGCCACACCCCAGGTGGTCTCCCTAAAGTCTGGGTGGGAGGTGGGGGCTCCTGAACATTCCGCATCTCAGGTGGCTCCTTTGGGCAGCTATCTCAATGACAGCTCCTATTAAGGCAACGGGTCACTGAAAAACTCTAGGGATTTTTTTTACCCACACATTCCTGGGGCCAAGCCAACTTGCCCTTCTACTGTACTTGTGTATTGATCATTGAAATGATTCTGAATGGTTTTCAGTGTTTCTGAGATGTTTTCAGTTGGTTCTGTCGGTTTTCAGTGTTTCTGAGATGTTTTCAGTTGGTTCTGTCGGTTTTCAGTGTTTCTGAGATGTTTGCCTCCCAGCTTGCATCAGTATTTTTGTTCAAGTCACTGATTAAAACTTAGAACTGGGTGAGGTGATGTGCAGGCCCCACGTCCCACCACTAAGAGACCTCTCTCCAGTCAGCATGAAGCTACTGGTCCGCTTCCTTTGAAGCCACATCTAGGAGTGAATCCTCAGCGTCATTGCCCTCTGCAGTACTTTCTCACCCTGTCCCTCTGTCTCACCTGCAGCACACATGGGAGTTTGTCACCCACACCTTCGGAACTTCTCATGTCCTCTCTCCACCCCTGCTCACAGCCATTCTCTGTCCTGCTAGAGGAGAATGGGGTGGCCAGACCATAATCAGTAGGGTGGGTATTGATCTGGAGGGAGAAAAAGGAGCTGAGGAAACCCCCCACGGAGGAGGCAGAGGCCTGGGTTCACATCACTTGGAAGAAACAGGGCAAGAGCAGAGCTGGGGCCAGGGCTAGTTAAGACCGGGGAAGCTGACTCGAAGAGTCCTTTTGGTTACCCACGCCTGAATGCCTGGGCTCACCCTTGACCCTGGAAGTGTGTAGGAAGCGCTTTCTCAAAGCCTCTGTCTGTGTCTGGGCCTTGACTGCTTCCCCTCCTCCTCCTCCACAGGAATTTGCATTTGTCCCCTTGATGGCTAGCTCTGTGCCTGTGGTCAGCCTGAAATTTGCATGGAAACTTCCTCATCCTGGGGTCTGGGGAGAGAGGGCTGGACCCCTCCTCATTGCCCTGGCACTCAAGCCTGTCCTTAAGTGGTGGGATGGGGTGGCCTGGGGGGCAGTCCAGGGGACTCTGGAGGTCTCTGAGCTGTGGTCTTCTCTGGGCTGGAGTGGGATGGGTGAGACAGATGGGTCCCCTCCCTCTTTCCCCCCTTCCTTGCGGTTGGAAAATGCCCCCCTTCCGTGGTCCCTGGGCTGAGGAAACCTCACAACCTCACTTCTCACTCTCTCCCCAGAAGGAGTTTTGTGTTTTTTCCATCACGTGGTTTCCTGTGGGGCTGGGCATTGTGGGGCTACAGTTTCCTCCTGGGAAGGGGGTGTGCTTTGGGGAAAGGTCCTAGTTCTGCTTTTTGCCCCTTTGAACCCCTTTGAGCCCCTCTGGACCCCAGCTTGCCTTTCAATGGCATCACCCCTGGTCACCCCAGAGCCCCCTAAACCACTCTCCCCAGCGAGTTGTCTGTCTTCCCTGCCTCCCTGGGGGAGTTCTCCCCATCATGCCTCCCTGGTGACTTCCGTCTCTCCCGTCTCCATGGCTCTCTGTGGTTTGACCTTTGCATTTCTCTTACTCTCTGTTCTCTTTCCCTAGCTTAGCCCTGTCTTAGATGGAGACTCTTCCTGGGTTTCTCCCCTCCAAATATTCTGGATATAGCCTGCCTTTCTGCTTTTGTCTTAAACTTCCAGAGGTGGACCTGGTTAGCACTCCTGAGGCTTGCCTTGAATCAGCAGGGGCCTTGGGCCAATGTGTAAGCGCCAGCCTCAGTTTTCTCATCTGTAAAATGGGGATGGTACCTACCTCTTTGTGTTTTTGTGAGTGACGGACCTAAATATCGTGGTGGGTTTGAAAGCATCTAGCACAGTGCCTAGCGCATCACAGACACTCGCTTTCCCTGCCTTTTCCTGCCCTGTGAGCATCTCTGCTCAGTAACTGCCCCTTGGCCCAGGACTCATCTTGCTGATGTTGCCTTTTCTAGGTGGTACCATGGCCACATGTCTGGGGGGCAGGCAGAGACGCTGCTGCAGGCCAAGGGTGAGCCCTGGACATTTCTTGTTCGTGAGAGTCTCAGCCAGCCTGGAGATTTTGTGCTGTCCGTGCTCAGTGACCAACCCAAGGCTGGCCCGGGTTCCCCGCTCAAAGTCACCCATATCAAGGTTATGTGTGAGGTAAGGCAGCCAGGCAGTAGGGGGGCAGGAATCTTACTGGGGCTCCCCTCTGCGTTCACAGCGTGGGCGGTGGGGAGGATCAGCCAGGCTTCCGTCCAAGGCTGGGGGTAGAGGGAGGGAGACTCAGGCCCTGTGGGGTGGCCTGACTTGGTATCCCTCAGGGTGGACGCTACACGGTGGGTGGTTCAGAGACCTTTGACAGCCTCACGGACCTGGTGGAGCATTTCAAGAAGACCGGGATTGAGGAGGCCTCGGGTGCATTTGTCTACCTGCGGCAGGTGAGGGGTGGGCCTGGCTGCCTCCTTCCTCCCCCTGAGCAGTCCCTCGGCCCCATGAGCCTCTGAGACCTGGAAGTCCCTGACTTCTCATCCTCGCCCACCCCAGCCATACTATGCCACACGGGTGAACGCGGCTGACATTGAGAACCGGGTCTTGGAACTGAACAAGAAGCAAGAGTCGGAGGACACAGCCAAGGCTGGCTTCTGGGAGGAGTTTGAGGTGCGTGATGGGGGCCATCAAGGCGTCTAGCATGGGGTGGGGGAATCCCTTTCTCTCCACCCCTGATGCTGATATGCCCCATTTAAAAAAATATTGATTGATTTTAGAGAGAGAGAGGAAGAGAGAGAGAGAAACATTGATTTGTTGTTCCACTTATTTATGCAGTCATTGTTTGCTTCTTTTATGTGCTCTGATGGGGCACCAAACCAACTGAGCTACCCTGCCAGGGCTGATCTGCCCCACGTTATGTCCATCCACGGACACCCCTCTTGCGGGCTGGTGCTCCACTGCCCCTTCTCGCCCCTCAGAGCCTGCAGAAGCAGGAAGTGAAGAACCTGCACGAGCGGCTGGAAGGGCAGCGGCCAGAGAACAAGAGCAAGAACCGTTACAAGAACATTCTCCCCTGTGAGCGCCCCCACAGCCTCCGCCTCTCCCGTTCCCAGGCAGCATCCATTCGCCCAGGTCCCTCAGCTGACCTCCCCCATCACAGTGTCTCCACGTCCATCTCAGGGAGGGTCTGCCCCCACACCCACACAGCAGAGCCTCCCCTCCCTCAGAAAGCCTCCGCTCCTCCCAGGAGAGCATCCTGCACCCACCACCCTCACCGCTGTCCTTCCTTTGAAACCTCCACCCCGGCTCCTGCAGGTGCCCTGCCAGCCCACAGTGCTCTGAGAGCCTCATGGCCTCTCGGACAAGAATAGCCTGTGAGTTTAGGAAGGGCCTGACCTGGGGCGGGGGGTGAGTTCCTACTGACCCAGGCCTTTCTGGCCTCTTCTCTGCTCACTCGCAGTCGACCACAGCCGAGTGATCCTGCAAGGGCGTGACAGTAACATCCCTGGGTCTGACTACATCAACGCCAACTACATCAAGGTCAGTGTTGCCCACAAGTCCTACAGGAGGAGAGGCTGGGCCCTGGGGATTCCCCATCTCAGGGGGCCACCAGGTCCAGAGGTGCGTGGGCAAAGTCAAAGCTAATGACTTGTGTGGCTGAGGGTGGTGGGGCCAAAGGGCGTGTCCTGAGCTGGGAAGCCCACAGTCCTGGTGTATGTCTTTCTGCGCTTGCATCCAGAACCAGCTGCTAGGCCCTGATGAGAATGCTAAGACCTACATCGCCAGCCAGGGCTGCCTGGATGCCACGGTCAACGACTTCTGGCAGATGATATGGCAGGAGAACAGCCGTGTCATCGTCATGACCACCCGGGAGGTGGAGAAAGGCCGGGTAAGACCAGGCCCCTTGCCGCGTCCCCTGACCCCCACAGCCCCTCCCCAGTACTTATTGCCCACCACCATCAAAGCAAAGGATACTAGGGGCAGAAAGGCACCTCAGAGGGCAAGGGTTCAGCCCTTCTTGGGAAACAAGCAGAGAAACAAAGTCTCGGATACCCTCTGACTCCCAGATCCCCGCTTCCAGCCTTGGGCTCTCCTGACTACCAGGCTCAGGTTTTTTTTTTTTCTTTTTTAATTTTGAAAACTCTTATTTATTGATTTTAGAGAGAGAAGAAGGAGTGGGGGAGAGAGAAGCATCGATTTGTTCTACGTATTTGTGCATTCATTGGTTGGTTCTTGTATGTGCCCCAACTGGGGATCTGACCCACAGCCTTGGCGTATCAGGACGGCGCTCTAACCAACTGAGCTGCCCAGCCAGGGCTAGACCCAGGTTTTAAATGGGGCTTCTGCCTTAAAGTGCCCTGAAGCAAACATTCTGCCTGCTGCTCCTCCATCTGTCCCCATGCAGCCAAGAGCCCCTCCAGTCTCCTTCCCCTTAGACACCTCTCTGGGATTGGCTCTTCGCTCTCACCCCTGCACTGCAGAACCCTCTGTACTGGAGTCAAAGTGATCCCATCCAAATCACAAACTGTGTCCCGTTGCTCTCTTGCCGAAGGCCCTTTGACGGCTCCCAGTTACCTTTAGGATAAAGTCACACCCTGAGACTTGGCCCTCCAGGCCTGGCGGCCTCTCTGCAACATCCATTGCTTCCAGCGGGCCAGGCTCTTTCAGGTTTCTGTGCCTTTTTGCACAAGCTCACTTGCTGCTAGGAAATGACTTCCTCTCTCTGCACTATCTCTGCCTGACAGACTCCTCATTTGTGAAGACCCAGTTCAAACACACCCTCCTCTATGAAGCCATCTCTGATTTCCTCCATAGCCTAGAGGGAGAATTAGCCTCTCTCCCCCCCACGCTCCGTGTCTTCCCTGTCTGCCCGTCTCTCTGTGAGCTCCTGGAGGCACAGGGGTGCAGACTGCCTCTCATTTGCGTTTGTAACTCCCGCTTTGTTTGAACAGCTTCAGGGGCAGTGCATGTGTCAAACTGTGTGTATCGAATGACTTGTAAGGTCAAGTCTCAGCCCTGGATCCTAAGACTGACTCCTGGCCAGTTCATCCATTCATCTGAGAGATGTTGACTGGGCCAGCACCAGGACTTGGGACCTAGAACAGGGCCCAGAGCGCCCAGCCTCACACCTGCTTCTCGGCCTCATTCTCTACCCCCACCTTCCCTTCCAGAACAAATGCGTCCCGTATTGGCCAGAGGTGGGCACTCAGCGCGTGTATGGACCCTACACTGTAACCAGCTCTGGGGAACACGACACAGCTGAATACAAACTCCGCACCCTACAGGTCTCGCCGCTGGACAATGTGAGTGTCCCCTGCCACCACCCCCTTCCGGGCCCTCCTCGGACCTGCTGTCCTGTCTGGTTTGGGAGGGATGGAGCCGTGTGTGGGAGTAGGAAACACTGACTCTTGTACGCTGTGCAGGGGAACCTGGTGCGGGAGATCTGGCACTACCAGTACCTCAGCTGGCCTGACCACGGCGTCCCCAGTGAGCCTGGGGGCGTCCTCAGCTTCCTGGACCAGGTCAATCAGCGGCAGGAAAGTCTGCCTCATGCAGGGCCCATCATTGTGCATTGCAGGTGAGAATAATAATGAACAGATTAGTAGAGATCATAAAAATAGTAGCTGGCAAGTAAATATTGCTGAGTGCCATTCACACTGTAAGCAATTTACGTACTAACTCCTTTATTGCCTTCCCCTTTCCCCCCAGCCTCTTGTGGGCTCCCTGGGGCTCCAGATCCATGGGTGAAACTTAGCTTGAACCAACCCCACTGTCTGATCCTGTGCTTGGGGTGGCTTTCTCAGAGACCTCCCTGGGTGTCCCATCTTGTCCAACCCTGCCAAAGACAGATGAAGAAACAGACCTGGCCAGTGGGTCAGGGGAGAGTCTGGACTGGCGCTCGCAATAGCCCAAGGTCCTGGTCACCGTTTCCTCGTACTGGCCCACTCAGCCCATTTTCTCTTGGCCCCACCACCCTCCGTGTAGGGTCAGCGTGGCTCCCCGTCCCTTCTCTTTTTCCACCTGCAGCCCTGTGAGTGGCGGGCTTTTTCATTGCTGCTCCCGGTCTCCCCTTCCCAGCCAGTGCCCTCCCACTTGGCCTGAGTATGCAGGCACAGCTGACGTCTTTAGGAGGGGCACATGCATCACTGGCTCCAGGGGAGACCCTCATGCTCATGATCAGAAGATCCCATTCCTTTTGGGGGTGGTCAGTCAGCAAGGATGAGCAGGTGTGAGGGGCAAAGTCCCCCAGGCGCACAGACAGGCTGACCCAGCCGGCCTCGCCGGGGCGGGGGCCGGGGGAAGCGGGCATAGCGTCTGGGACGGAGACTGCTGGTTTACATCCCAGCTCCTCCACTCAGCAGCTGGGTGACCTTGGACAAATTACTTCACTTCTCTGACCCTCAGCTTCCTCATCTGTAAAATCAGGATCTCACAGGGCTGTGGTGAGGATCACACGAGATTCTATCATTGGGTCTGGAATACAGAAAAGCCTCACGACGTGGGTGCTGTCAGGGAATGGGGACAGAAACCTGCTCTGGGCTCTTCTCTTCTCGCTCCCTCCATGGGAGCCAGGCCAGGAGGCCCTCCACTTCTCTCTTCCCACCAGCGACTGCTTTTCCTGGGGCAGGGCTGGGTGGCCCGGATCTGGAGGTGCACCCATACTCTGCTTCGAGGGGCAGACCCATCACCAGGAACGACCCTCCTGCTGCCTCCCACCCCCACACTCTCACTCAATTCTTGAAATCCCCATGTCCTTTATTTAGACGTTACAGGAAGGAAGTGGGTGAGGGGGGGTTATTTTTGACAATCTGGGTTTGAAATTAGCGCGACTCAGGGCACTAGCCTGACAGGCCCAGAGGAGGGGCGGGACTGAGGTCCATGTGGGGTCCTGAGGTTCCTGGGCTCTGTTTGCCCAAGGGAGGAGGCAGAGGGTGGGGGAGAAGGGAGACAGACCTCCTGCTGCACTGCTCCTCTGTGTCTCCTGACCCGTGTGTCCCCTGCACCCCACTGTCTGAGGGCTGCCCTTTTTTTTTTTGCCATCAGGGTCTAAAGAAAAAGGGAAATAAAGCCCTGAAGAAAGAAGCTCCAAAGATGACTTAGGAAGGGAGAAGGGGAAGGCCTCCCTGAGGCCAAGAGTTTCAGAGAGGGTCCCAGGGAGGCGGGTGGGCAGGATGGCGGTGGGACTGGGGTTCCTGGGTCTTCCTGGGTTCGCAGCAGCCGCTGGCCAGAAACGAGGAGCTGCGGCAGGGAGTAGAGGCGGTGGAAAGAGAGTGATGAGTGATGGCTGGGGAGGAGCTCTGGGCCCCCTTCCTGGGGAGGTGTGAACTGGCCTCTGACGGTGCCCCCTTCTCTCCCCAGCGCGGGCATCGGCCGTACAGGCACCATCATTGTCATTGACATGCTCATGGAGAGCATCTCCACCAAAGGTGAGGGCTTCCAGGGAGGTGCAGGTGGCAGAGTGGGTGAGCAGCTCCTTGTGTCCCCCTCCACCTGGGCCTGAGGTCCACCTGTCATCCCTGCTCAGGGCTGGACTGTGACATTGACATCCAGAAGACAATCCAGATGGTGCGGGCACAGCGCTCGGGCATGGTGCAGACAGAGGCGCAGTACAAGTTCATCTACGTGGCCATCGCCCAGTTCATTGAAACCACCAAGAGGAAACTGGAGGTCATGCAGGTGTGTGCCAAGCAGGGCCTGGGGGTGCTGGGGAAAGCAGTGGGCATCACCTGATTCTGCTTGAGACCACTGTCCTCCCACCATGCCTCTGCCTACAGTCCCAGAAGGGCCAGGAGTCAGAGTACGGGAACATCTCCTACCCCCCTGCCATGAAGAACGCCCATGCCAAGGCCTTCCGCACGTCTTCCAAGTGAGTGACCCCTCCCTACCTGCCACCTCCCAGTATTCACCCCTTTCTCCTCCCCAGCTGGACCCTCTCTTTCCAGCACTTGTCCAAGTGCTGTCGTTGGGGAGACCTGGGTTCAAGTTCAAGCCTGAACCTGTGTTTAGTGTTTCCTGAGTGCCCTTCTGCATGGGGCCTGTGCTGGGTGCTGGTAATATATTAAGGTGTGAGATAAAGCTTCTGCTCCCAAGGAGCTGCTAGTCTAGTGTAAGGAGGGTGACCAGATCTCCTCCATCTCCTGGCCTCAGTTTTCTCACCTGTGAGGCAGAGTGGCTCAGAAGGGGCTGCTGGTGCTGGGTAAGGCTGCACCGTCTTCTGACCTGGGCCGACTGCCCACACTTGCCCACCCCACCACAGACACAACGAGGATGTATACGAGAACCTGCAGAGTAAGAACAAGAGGGAGGAGAAGGTGAAGAAGCAGCGGTCAGCCGACAAGGACAAGAGCAAGGGCTCCCTCAAGAGGAAGTGAGCTGGGCACCGTCCTTAGGTGGCCATGGTATGGCCCCGCTGCTCTGGGCTCAGCTCTGCCCTGCCCCCCAGTGTCCCCCGACCCCTCTGCCCAGGGATCTCCCCTCCCCTGTCCCCAGTGTCCTCTGGCTCTGGAGCTTGCCCTGAATGGCTGCAGCCTCACTCCGCCCTTCCCAGCCCTCCCAGACCTGCTCTCTTGATCCCTCCCCACGTTCCAGCCATGCCCTCATGCCCTCGCCCTCATTCCCTTCTCTGTGCAGCTGCAGCCCTGATCTCCATAGAAGCCTCCAGTGAACATCCACAGCCTGAGCCTAGGAGCTGCCAGCCCAACTCTATCGTAATTTAAACGGTCGTGTCTGCACCTGCCTCTCCCAGACCCTGTATATAGCCCTGCAAGGCTCCAGGTGGGGCCAGACCCTCTACTCTTGTAAATAAAGACCCCAGGATCACTGTGCGTGGGTCTCTAACTCTGTGCTACTGGGTGGGAAGGGCTGAAGGGGGTGGAGGGACAGGTGGGCAGGGAGAGGCGTGTGTATGGGTGTGTGGGGGGAGGGGTGGCGAATAAAAGCTCCATCTTCACAGTCAGACAGACCTGGCTCTGGACTCTGCTTAACACACTAAGAGTGTGGCTGTGGGCCAGGCTCCTCATCCTCTGTCCTGGAAAGTGGGGGATGACCCCAACATGCAGCTGTGAGGACCGCCAAGATGAGGCACAAAAACTGCGAGGGCAACAGTAATTCATAACACGTGTGCCATGTGTCAGGCACTGTTATTTAGTTTTCATTTTATTTTTTAAATTAAATATGTTTTTGAAGATTTTATTTATTTATTTATATTTTAGAGAGAGGGGAAAGGAAGGAGAAAGAGAGGGAGAGAAACATCAATGTATGGTTGCCTCTTGCATACCCCCTACTGGGGACCTGGCCTGCAACCCAGGCATGTGCCCTGACTGGGAATCAACCCAGTGACCCCTTGGTTCACAGGCCGTCACTCAATCCACTGAGCCACACCAGCCAGGGCATGTGTGTGTGTGTGTGTGTGTGTGTGTGTGTGTGTGTGTTTATATATAATATATAAAATATATAATATGTAATAGGCAATATATAATAATATATAATATATTATATACACCATATACAATATATAAATATATATTTAATAAGTATTTTATATTTGTGTGTGTGTATTTTTAAAGAGTTTATTTGAGCCAAACTGACCATGTATACCAGGGGGCAAGCTCTCAAATGCTCCTGTCAGGCACTGTTTAAAAGACTACACCCATTCATTCAGTCTAGATAACTATCATTCCCATTTTACAGCAGGGGAAACTGAGGCACAGATTCAATATCTTGCTCAAGGTCACAGGACAACTGAGCAGGGAAGCTAAGATTTTAACTCAGGCTGTCTGGCCTCAGAGCCCATGGCCCTGGAGATGAAGCTGCAGTCACCTGAGTGGGACACAGTCACACAGCCCTGGTGCTGACTTCTAGGTCCAAGAGCTGAGAAGACAAAGTCCAGGAAGCACAGGACCTCCCTGGTTCTTCCTCTGCTCTCTGGGCTCCTGGTGCTCGCAGGAGACCCCTGTCCCTTCTTTCCTCCGGGGCTGCTGCTGCCCTTATGCTCCTGATTGGTTTTGTTTTTTGTCCCCTCTTCCTTGCCCTGTGTCCAAAGTGGGCTACCCGTGATTCCTTCTTTGTAGTAAGTAAGGCTTTATTTGAATTCCTGGGGGGTCAAGCCTGTGGGAGACCCCGCCCCGCCGCCGCGCACGCTCAGGAGTAGGCACAGTTCTGAGGCGAGGTTGGCTGTCCTTCATTCAGCACACGCTTTCTCTTTGGCACATCCACCGAATCACAGGCACTGGAGTCATGCTGGGGGCATGATGATGAACTTAGGAGAAGGGTAGGAGAGACAGACCCAGAGACAGTCCACAAACATAACCTAAATACAGAAAGGTATTAAGAAGGATGCAAAGAAAACAAAGGAGGGAGGGAGAGAAAGAAGGAGGGAAGGAGGGGGCAGGGGTGGAGAGAGAGAGGGAGAACTCAGATTGGACAACACAATAAGCTCCCTGGAGCTAAGGCTCTCCAGGGGGTGGGTGGGTGGGGCCATCACCTGTGGGCCTCAGGGCCCCTCTCCCAGCAACGCCCTTTCCCAGCTAGAGCCGCACAAAGGAAAGGTAAGCTCCACACCCTCAAACCGCCCTTGGGCTAGCTGCCCAGGCCTGGGACTTGGACCTAGAGCCATAACATAGGTGGGTCTGGAAGCAGCTCCCCTGACTTGGGTCCATCTAGAGAACAGAGCGTGCCCCACAGTCACCCATCCCTGAAGGTTAACTGCAGGGGCTGAGCCTGCGAGGGCCGAAGGAGGGCAGCTCAGGACTTGTGTCGTCTGGGTCGCTCCTCATGTTCCTGGCCAGCTCGGGCCTCTCGGGAGAGGCGGGCACCCCAACACTAGGGCCGGCCAAGGACAGGAGGCGCCATGCTGGGGCCTGTCTGCCCTGCACGGGCAGGGATGCCCAGCACAGGTGGAGCATTAGGCCTGGGCACAACCCGAACCTACCAAGCTAATCGCAGGGATCTCCGGCTCTCCAGGTCAGAGGGCAGGGTCAGAGGCCTCAGAGGAAGAAGGTAGTTGGGGGCAGGAGCGGCTGTGGGGAGATGCCAAGGAGGAAGGCAAAAGGGCCCAAAGACAGCCCTTTCTTTTGTCCCTCTGGAGACCGACCGGTCTCCCTGATCTAGGCCTG
Organism: Carollia perspicillata; assembly: GCA_004027735.1. Taxonomy (NCBI): domain Eukaryota; kingdom Metazoa; phylum Chordata; class Mammalia; order Chiroptera; family Phyllostomidae; genus Carollia; species Carollia perspicillata. Next base: position 25,114 of record PVKM010001812.1, read on the forward strand.
GGGGCAGAGGTGGCAGGTAAGTGAGAGGACACCGCTAAGAAATGGTAGGAGGCCTACTAAGGTGGCTGGGAGTCAGAGGAGGCGAGTGGGCTGGCCCTGGGAGGCAAGGGGTTAAAGCAGTGGGGGGGCAGCCTATGGCAGGAGGACACACCTGTACGCAGGCAGGGGCGGCGGGCGGGGCCCAGGTGAGGAGCCTGCGCTGCCTGCCGGTGCAGAAGGAAGAAGGAAGAAGGAAGAGTGGAGGCTAGGGCGGCGGTTGAATCCTGGGCCTGACTCCCCTTCCTCTCCTCAGCACTCCCTCTGTGAGGCAGGTGGCCTGCTGCCCTGGTAAAGGCCATGGGAGAGGGGTCCTGAGGCTGAGCTGGGGACTGCCCGAGGGGCGATAAGGGCCCGTGAATTGGTATGTGGGGGCTGGGGCAGGCTATGCGGGTGGTGGAGGAGGGGGCTCAGAGGCAGCGCACAGGTGGGTAGGGGCTGCTGAAGCTCTGCCCGGGCCTCAGTGGGTCCACTACTCGGGGTGGAGCTGCAGCGGGCTGCAGGGCTCACCCGGAAGTGTCCTCAGGGACTTGGGTGGTTGGGGGAAGGGAGCCAGGGTTCTGCAGCTTCTCCACGGGGAGCCTGGGCCTAGACCGCCTGACCTAGAGATAGGCAGGTTGGGTGGGGGCCCCCGTCTTACCCAGCAGTGTTTGGGTGCTGGTTGGGAGTCTCTAATACTGCCGGGTAAAGATGGAGGCCCCTGTCCCTGTGTCAGCGGCATCTTTTACTTCGGGCCCTCAGCAGGCTGCAGCCACTTCCCCCTATTCCTGAACCTCCGCACACACCCTGGAATCCCCTTCATCTTGAGTGGAGCGTGCTGGAAACAGAGTGGCTCTTGGTTGGCGAGTTGCCCACTGAAGGGACACAATGGTTCCGAGCCCCTCCCCCAGCCTGGAGTGATTTGTCATCTGGTGGATCCAGAACCCACAGCAGACCTTGAGCTTCGGATTGGCTCATGTACTCTCAAGAGAGACCTCACCTGGCCTGCGGCCAGGGTCCCTGTAGCAACTGGTCAGCTCCAGCCTGGAGCTGCATGTCGACCGGCTCTGGGTCCATCTTCCAGTACAGTGTTGGATGGTCTAATTGTGAAGCTCCTAACACTGTCTGGTAAAGATGGCCCCCGGGCTGGTTCCCTCGGCAGTGACCTTCAGGGAGCCCTGAAGACCATGGAGGCCTTCTGACCAACAACCTCTGACCTTTACCCTGTGGCTGGGGGTGTAAATCACTAGGAAAAGGGGAACAATGGGGAAGAGACAAAATGGCTGCCTCTAGGGCCACAGCAGGATTTGAAAACATAATTGCTTTCCAGGAACCTCTACTTTTCCTGCCTTGGGAAACGAACAAAATAAAGTGGATGGGTACTTGTCGCAGACTGATTCAGGTTGACTCATTTTTTAAAAAAAGATTTTATTTATTTATGTTTAGAGAGAGGGGAAGGGAGGGAGAAAGAGGGAGAGAAACATCAATGTGTGGTTGCCTCTCACATGCCCCCAACTAGGGACCTGGACTGCAACCCAGGCACGTGCCCTGACTGGGAATTGAACTGGTGACCCTTCGGTTCGCTGGCTGGCACTCAGTTCACTGAGCCACACCAGCCAGGGCCCATTTATTTATTTATTTTTGTCTGTCGATCTCATTGTAGGCTCCCAGCTCCTGAGGGAGTGGGGCCGCCCCATCTGCCTCATTTCCCTGTCCCTTTCATGACAGCCATCCTGCAGGGCAGAGACAAGTCAACCTACCTTCTCCAAAAGTCTAAGAAGCTGAAGATGAACCCAGTCCCTCACCCCATGAGACTCACCTCTTCTCCTACCACTTCGTAATTCCTGTACATGCTTTTGCCCCCTGTGCTCTTTCGGTTCCAAATTTCCCTGTCTTCCTGTAAGGACAAGGGATGGGAATTGGCTTGTAGTGGCATCAGGTACAGCAGTGGCTTTGTACCTCTGGTGTTTGAGATTTAGCAGTGACTGTCTTGGGAAGATAAGGTGGCTCAAGTAGGGACTGAAAACTGGCATGTTTTGTCCGGGGGTGGGGCTGGAGCTGTGGGAGTCATGCGCTCATCTCTGTAGGTCGAGCCCTGTTTCACGTTGGTTCCTTCACACCTGGGGGTTATGAAATTGGCAGTAGGGGTAGCTCACAGCAGGTAGCACAACCCATCCAGCCTAACCTTGATAGGCATGAGTGGTCTACCCACAGCTGCATGGAACCGTTACTAAGGAAGCAGCTCTTGCTGGGGTCATCAGATTTTTGGTCTAGCTCAGCAAAACCACAGCTGCTCCAGCCTTAAAGGGAGGATGGGGCCGAAAGTGCAGCTGGGCCTGCTGTTTCCAGCTTCGATCCTGTTTTCTACCACTCTGCTGGGCTTCCAGGCCGAGCAGCAGGGCCCAGGCGTTATTTCGCAAATGCCAGAGCGAGTCTGTGCGCCCCCTGCTGCTGAAGACGAAGACAGACTCAGGAGTGTGAGCATGCGCATGCGTACCTCCCCTAACCCAGCTTAGACACAGGAAGCCTTGACTTCTGCTTAAGTAATAAAAATTTATTGAGAATTCCTGGGCTGGTGTTTATTGCCTCCCAACCTTGAGAGAGGAGCCAACACTGTAGGAAATCACTAAGAAATCATACGCTGTCCCAACAAGCCTGACAAGCACAGGAGGAGGAAGTCATTCCCCTGAAAATGGGTCAGTCTTCATTCATCTGAGAAGGGCTAGGAAGATGGATGCAGAGGGGGGCATCGCATGATAACGGGGGTGGGGGTGTGCTGGATCCCCGAGCTGGCTCCTCCAACACCAGGGCAGAAACAGTTTCATTTCTTCTCTGGGGGTGGAGATCTTGGTCGTTAGGCTCATTTCTTAGCCTTGATGAGGCTGTCACTGCAGAAAGATGGATAAAGGAGACAGGTGACATTAGGGGATATAAATGTGAGAGGAACAGCTTCTTGGCCACTCCCTAGTCCACCACCCTCCCTCCTGATTAAGAGGGTATGGGGAGGTGAGAAAGGTTAGCTGGTGGGGGAGAAGGTAGGTCCTGAGATGAGCTGCAAGACCCCTCAGAAAAAAGGGTGCACCAACAACTTACCTTCCCCTGTGGACACCAGGTCAGCAGGTGAACAGGAAACATAGGAAGAAGAAGACACAGAGGTGATTTACAGTTCAGTCCCCACCCAGGTCTAAAACCCTCCCTTGCTCCCAAGGGAAAAAAGACAACTGGGGTGGAAGCCAGGAATCTCAGGCTCTGGAAAGGAAGAGCTGGTTCTCTTCAGTCACGGCCATTCCTCCCCTCTCTTTTCCTAGCACCCTTCCACACCCCAGAGCAGCAATGTTAGGGTTCCTGAGTGAGACCTGAATAGACCTTTCACCACTTTTCAGTTAAGACAAAACTTTACAATTACAGTGCTTTTCACATGAATAATCCTCTTCTCATAAAATTGTGAGATTCAAGTCTCCTATACTTTCCTATCTTTCCATTCAGACAAATGGTGTCTTTCAAGGGTCCTATGAGTAAGCTAACAACAGGCTACAGAACCCAAGTGACTGACGCAGACCCCATGTTCTTTGTGACACCCCACTGTGTAGGCCAATTCTCTCACCGGGTGAAACTTTCATCTTGTAGGTTCAGCACAAGGTTGTCAGCAGTGAGATAGATACGATTCTGTGATGTGGCGATCTATAGGGCAGGAAACAAAACAGGTGCTTGTGTTAAGCAAAGAACACCTCAATTCCTATCCTTGCATTCAATAACTACTGATCGAACACACGGGTGTTAGGAACAGGGATCCAACAATGACAAAGATGTGGTTTTGGTCCTCACACAATGATCCAGAGCAGCAAGTGACTGTGATCGTGTTAGTACAACAGAGGTGTGAACTAAAGGTCAAGGGAACCCACGGAATTGTTTCTGATGAAGGGAAGTGTTAGAAAAGCCGGTCTGTGTAGAAATGGAACAAGCATGATTTCAATTACCTCACTTCGCCATGCTTCAACAGAAAACACTCTCCCTCTCCACAAAACCCTGTGCGCGACACTGGGCTCTCACACTCACCGTCTTGGAGATGTTCTGGGCTGCCCGGATCTTTCGCAGCTTGATGTAGCCTGGGTTCTTGCTCAGTGCTTCTCCAAGGTGAGGAGGGTGGGGTTAAGGGTTCACACAAGGCCAGGTCTCAATCCCTGGACCCATTCTTGCTACTTCCGCCACTCCAGCCCTCCTCAGGACTGTCAGATCCAAGGTTGCGCTCAGGTGGCTCGTGCCCAGTCTTACTTTGGTTCTCACCTGTGGGCCCCCCTGCAGGCAGCTGCCAGGAACTGGAGGTAGCAGCACGAACAGAGGCTAGGCCAGCAGTGCTATTGATCTGTCTTATAGTGAGGAGCCAAGCTCAGGAACCCCACTAAGATTTCAGATCCCATTTGAAACCTCCACCCGCCAGAGAGCACGGAATCGCATTCGCCTTAGTCTCATCAGCCAGCCCATGAGGGAGGACAGGAAAGCGATGCGCCCCAGGGGCGAGCCCAGATCTCTCCAGCAGAAGGATATCATCTTGGCGGCCTCGGCCTCACCCTCTGCTTGCACAATCTTCTGCCGCTGTTCTTGCTTTGCTTTTTCCACCAAGAACTGGGCCCGCTGGGCCTCCTGTTGTGCTGTGGTGGGACAGTCAAGAGATCACAAATGTGAAGTCAGGAACCTCACCCCTCCTGCATTCATAGAAATCCTTGACTTACTCCTCTGGGAACTCACCCACTTGTTTGGCTTCTACAGCAGCCGTGTACTCTCGGCTAAAGCTTAGTTCCGTGATGGCTACATCATCCAAGATAAGGCTGAAGTCCTTGGCCCTCTCTGTCAGCTCCCTTCGGATCAACAGGGACACCTGGGAGGAGGGGTGAGGAGGGGAGGGGAGAGGTGGTGAGAGGGGACTGGAGAACTGAAAGGAATGTGTGTTGCTGTGACCAGCCGAATACCAGATCTTCTGAAAAAGGCAGGAAATTCACCAACCCTTTCTTAGGATCTACTGAGTTCTAGTCTTGGCTCTCACTTCTCACAGTGGCCATCAGTGCGGCTTTTAGGTAGAAATGGAACTGGGGTCACAAGCTTTTTCTAATAAGCTGCCTTTCCTAATACTCAGGGCCTTGGGCCCTATGAGGAAAATGTGGACATTATGCAGATGGTGATGGGAGCTGGGTCCAACCTGGGCCCGTTGGGTGATCAGCTGAGAGGCGTTGAACTTGGCCACCACACTCTTGAGAACCTCATTGACAATGGACGGCAACACTCGCTCCTCGTAGTCTAGTCCTAGGCGCTGGTACATGCTGGGAAGCTCCAGGGCATTGGGTCGAGACAGCACTCGCAGGGAAATGTTCACCATCTGCAGGTCTAAGAGTGAGATCAGCAGTGGCTGGGCAAGGCCATGGAGGCCTCATCTGGCCTCTTAGCCCAGTATCCTTCCCCAAACACCGTCTCCTCCACATGATGTCGTTCAGCCTGGAACTCCCCTGGAGGGGAGAATAATCAGGCTGACCAGAAGTGACCTGACACAGGCCGAATGCAACCTCGTCCATCCACCGTGGTATTTTTTCTACCCACAACCCCTCTACCAGTAAAGCAAACCTCTCTTTTTCTACTTGTCACTGTACTATGTGCAACATCTACTGCAGGCTTTAACATAACCACCTGCCTTCTTTACTAGACTATCAGGACTTGAGGATGAGGACTGTGTTTTATGTATCCTTTATTCACAGGACCTAGGATTTAGGGGATGTTAAGTGACTACACTAAAAATAGCACAAAAGAGTATATTACAGGTGAGCTGCTTGCCTCGGTGTGCACATCTGTGTGTGAAGAAGCATTCTGGGGAACGTGAAAGGCACAGTTTCCAGATGTGGTCTAGGAGGAACCAGGAACCCAATGTCCCCAGGACGGGGTGTACTCGTGGATGTCATTAGTAAGTCAAGCAGTTAAAAGAAAAAGCCTTAAAACAAGGCTTTGATGTAGGCAGTGAATAAGACAAAGAACAGAGTACTCTCATTGAATTTACCTTAGGAGGTAGGAAAAGTTAAAGTGCAAACACACACAGTGTGTCTAGAGTGTTTTACTTTAACACCAGAAGCAGGTATTTTTATTCCAGCTCTTTTGCAGATGTGAAAACCAAGGTCCAAGAGCTCTGACACAACCATCTCCCCCTAGGGGTCTTGCCAGGCTTCCTTATGGACTTTAGGTAGCCCATCTGTTGGTGGCTTCCAAGTGTCCAAACCTACCTTTGGAGCCTGTTGGGGAGGAAATTTTTCGTGGCCTGGCCCGAATGTCATAGATGATGGGATACTGGAACCAGGGGATCCTGGAGGAGAGGGAACAGATATAGTTATGGGGAGACTGCAGTTTCACTAGTTTTTTCCTCACGTGTTTCTTGGCTTGCTTCTCCTCTTAGTGACCACAAACTAGGAGAAATTTTCTCCTTTCTTTAGAGAACAACATTTATGTGCTATTGCAGGGATGGGCAGCACCCACTGTCTTGGAGATGAGGTAAGGAGTGGAAAGATCAGAGCTGAATCCGTCGAACGTCCTACTACAGCCACTCGTGGGTTGGCGGCGTTCAAGGGTGAAGGGTCAGGGTCAATCCGCTCTGCCCGCCATTACCTGAAGTGAAGGCCCTCGGCGAGAATGGTGTCCTGCTGCACGCCACCGATCCGATTAAAGAAGATAGCTCTGTGCCCGCCTTCCACTGTGGGGAGAGGGGTGGAGATCAGGCCCGGTCACTACTCGGAGAGTACGTGCTAGCCCCTGGTGAGGCGAGGGGCTGAGTGCGTGCGGGGACCCGGCGGGACCAGAGGAGTCCGGAGAGCGGGCGGAGGTTGCTCACCGGTAAACACGGACTCGCGGACCCCGTAGGCCACGGCGCCGGCACCCAGCAGCAGCTTCAACGCTGTGCCCATGCCCCGGGGCCCTGAGGGCAGCCGTCCCGCTAAATCCTTCAAGTTCTGGGCCATGTCCGATCCTGAGGCCGGCGGCACCGAAGGTCAGGAGGGGGTGCCGGCCTGCCTCTACCCCACTCCAGTTTAGAAACAGCACCCTTCACACGAGGGTCTACGGCCCAGGTGCTCGCAGGAGAAAGGGCACCGGAAGTGCACTCCCTCCTAAACCCTCCCTCCGCCCCCGGGTCTGTGCTGGACCCGAATTTCGCGCACAGGAATTGCGCATCAGGAAGTCCCGCCTCTCTCTGAAACCCTGCCCTCCCAGAGACACTTCGGTAGTGCCAGACAGCAAGTAAGCGCCATTTCCAAGCGCCCACTTTTAAAATGGCAGCCGGAAGTAAGTTTGCGATTAGGAAAAACGTGTTTCTAATTTCAGGATATTAGCACAATTTCCGGTCATAAGATGGCTGCGCCCAGTGGTGGGTTCCAGCCTCGTGAGCGTCGCCGTGAGGACCTGGAACAGGACTGGGATGTTGTGGAGCCCAAGCGGCCCCGATTTGGGGCGGGAAGCAAGATGGGAGGCCGTAGGCTCATTGTGGTGCTGGAAGGGGCCAGTCTGGAGACAGTCAAGGTAATGTGGGACGAGAAAGTAGAGAACTAGTATTAGCAATAGAATGGGAACTCACGGGATGAGGGCGAGAGGCTCAGAGTGGATGGAGAAAGCCGAGAAGTGAAATATGCTTTCGGAGGAAGAGTGGCTTAGTTGACTATCACTTGGTTCAGTGTCCTCTGTTGGCAGTAGTAGTATTTTTCTGACCTCCTTGAATCACATTGCAGCCGTCACGTTCTTGCCTCCAGTTGATTTACCAGAAATCTGTGGTGTTAAGTCATTTAACGGGAAGGGAGTTTCGTCCACGACTGTGTCCCACATCATCCTGTTGACGGGAGAGACCTGGTTCTTCTTGCCGACGCATGTAAAGAATTACATATCAGCAAACCTAGTAGTATGTAATCAGTTTATTAGTGGCCCGTTCCCATAGAAGAGAACAGAACTGGGTAGAGTAGGAGGTGCAAGGCAAGGTTTCAGAGCAAAGCAGGGCGGCAAAAGCAAGAGCGGCTGAAGACTAGGGTGGCAAGCCCCTGGGCAGCCTGAGGTGGCCAGAGGCCCAACTGCCCAAGAGCCAAGAGCACTCAGAGCCCCCCGGAGAGAGAGTCCTTTGTTCTGAGGACTTACATAGTTGGTGGGATAGGAGGGAAAGAAGTTACATATTGATTAACCGGTAAATGTGGTGCCAGCTTTCCTGGGGGAATGTGACTGCCCAAACTTAGGTATGTGTGGGGGTCTTTTAGCCCGAATCCTTGTCTTGCTCCAGACCCCATTTGTTCGTTTTGTTGTAAAACAAATAGGTGACAGGAGGCAGTTAGTTAAAATTGGGGCACTTTCCAGAGTTATTTATTGGCTCTTTCTGTAAGCATCAGGGACTCCCTTGTAAAACAGATAGTGACCAGAGGTAGGCAATTAACCAAAGTTGTTTTATGGGCTCTTTCTTTGGGCACCGGGGACCCTGTCCCACATTCAGGCCTTGGGATGAAAGCACAGTTTCAAGGCTTTCTTTCCCAGATAGTGGAAATGTTACATAGAATTTCAAGGACTTCCCTTCTTTCTTGCTAACAGTGTTTCTTGTGATGTTGGAATACCTGGCAGTATTATCTATCAGACCAGGCTCAGGACTGCTGAGTTAGCATGTGAGTCTCCTTCCTCCTCCCTGCCTCGGTTTACTATTTATTCTACCTGATTGGTAAAAGGCATTTCCTGAAAGGCATTTCCTGGCAACCATGGTGCTAAATGCTGGCCAGTAACAGTATCGCAGTCTCAGAGTTCTTCCTATGCTCTCTCCTGCCTCAATCCCGCCACAAGTTACTAGGAAAGGAGAAAGGTGGTTACTGTAGCATAGTTGGCCCATCCTTTTATTCGTGGGGACTTGATGTTTTATAAAGGATGTTTATTGTTACCCTTCTGTGTGTTAGTATCCACTTCAGATGATCATTTAATAATTTAACATTTTTATTTTCACCTATCATTTGGCTCTTTTCCTGAATGATCTAGCCATTCTGGCTTAGAACTTTGTACTGTGTTCCCATTTCCTCTGATTTTCTTGTTATCTTACCGTTTAGCACTAAATTTGTTCAGTGAGTAGGCCCAGAAGAAATAGCACTGATTTAGAAGTCAGACCTGGATTTTAATCTTGGTTCTTTTATTTATTTTAAGTGTGTGGTCTTGAGAACAGTTTGTCCTCAGTCTGTAAAGCAGTGGTTAATACTTCACAGGGAGAATGTAGTGAAAAAGAAAGGTAGTACATTTCCATAGTAATCTACCTTGTGATTCTTTTTCATGTTTTGTTCCTCAACCACTATGGCACTTTAATAAGCTTGCAATTTAGGAACACCGCCCCCCCATCTGTTTTCATTTTCTTCTGTGGTTGATATTTCTAACCTAATTATAGGCTCTTATATTCATCCCTCGCTTAATTGCCTGCTATCTTTCCAGCGTGTTAATTCTGAATGTTACTTAACCACTCCATTTCTTCCTGTGTTCCTTGGGGATGATAGTAGCACCTACATTACTGTGTTGTTGGGAAGATTAAAGGAGTTAATATGTGTAAAGGGTTTAGAATAATGTCTGTCACTTGGAATTAGTTACTACTGTTACTGATTCCATGTTAACTATTTAGTACTATATTTTGCTGTGTATAATGCCTACTTTTGTGCCCAAATTTTTGAGGGAAAAATAAGGATTCACATTATACATGGGTAATATTAATTCTGTAGCTATATAAATGTTTTTAATTCTTTTATTTATGCTTTTGCTTTAAAAGTGTAATTCTACAAAGCAATAATGATATTCATTTGCAGAATAATACCCTGGTGTATGATAATCAGTTTTGTTTCTAAATATAAATAAATAAATAATTGAATTAAAAAATTAAAACATTTTTTCCCTGAAAGTTTGGACCAAAAATGTGGGTGCGCACTGCACACAGGAGTGCATTATACATGGCAAAGTATGGTAGTTGAAGAAGGGATGACCACATTAAAATTCATAGACAATGCTCTGGAAAGATTTAGGCCAAGTTGTCACTAATGGTACTCCAAGGATGACAGAATTCATAGCTGGTTGAAATCTTCTGTACTGTTATCTTATGCCTTCCTTGTGCTAGTACATCTTGCTTGTTGTGCCAGCCTCATCTGGGCCCGCTCTGTGTATTCTTCAGTGCGTCTGGCTCATCTCAGCTCCTTTACTACCAAACCTGGGGACAGGGACTGCTTCACTTGGCCTTCTCTTTGTAATGACCAATGTATAAAGGTGTATGCTGCATCAAACTTTACATTGTCTTTATTTATTTTAAAAATATTTCATTTACTTATTTTTATTATTTCATTTTTAAAAATTTACTTATTTTTAGAGAGAGGGGAAGAGAGAAAGAGAGAGAGAAACATCAATGTGTGGTTGCCTCTTGTACATCCCCCACCGGGGACCTGGCCTGCAACCCAGCCATGTGCCCTGACTGGGAATTGAACCAGTGACCCTTTAGTTGCAGGCTGGTGGTCAATCCACTGAGCCACACCAGCCAGGGCTGTCTTTCTTTTTTTTTTTTGATCTTGACAGATTTGGCATCTTTTCACCTGGCTGTGAGGAAGAAGTCCTTGATTTCCTTAATTTTGTGAGTAATGGCTGTGAGGTACATGTCTGGTACCTCAGATTATCCCCCCATCCATTTATTTATTTATTTGTTTATTTATTTATTTATTTATTTTTAGAGAGAAGAGAAGGGAGGGAGGAAGAGAGGGAGAGAAACATGAATTTGTTGCCTCTCACATGCCCCCAACTGAGGGCCTGGCCCATAACACAGGCATGTGCTCTGACTGGGAATTGGTCTTGGCGACCCTTTGGTTTGCAGGCTGGTGCTCAATCCACTGAGCCACACCAGCGAGGGCCCTTTATATTCCATGCTCATTGGCCTTCTTTAAACTCTTTGAAGGCATGAGGTTCTTTTGTATCTTAAAGCCATTGCACATGATGTTCTCCAACTGGAAGCTCTCTTTACTCAGCTCTTTGCTTCCTTAATTCCTACTCAGTGTTCATTTATTTAGCAATTATTGAGTCTGTTATGTTGCTCATTATTTAATTACTAAGTTAAATGTTAATTCCTCACAGGAATGACTCTGTATAAATCAGTCCTATTATAATCCTTTAATGAACTATTTACTTTTCCCTTATGTTTATTACAATTTGAGTTAATTAGTCATGTGGTTGTTTACTATTTGTCTCTTGCACTAGAAGGGTCTATGTGGGCAGAGAATAAAGTTTTAAGAATTCTGGTGTCTCTAATACCTATTATAGTAAGTGAATGCACATGAAATTCATTCTGATTATTTTAGTTAGTGGTTTTTAAGCTTAACCACAACCCACAATAAAAATTACGCTGTGATCTAGTACCCACACTCAACTGCATGAAACCAAGTTTCATAAACCATTGCTTACTATTACTACATGTGAAGTACTTTGATGTTTGCTATTGTATTTCATTAAAACTTTGGTTATAACTTACTAATGGGTTAAAATTGAAATTTTTTATTGAAGAGAGTCTTTTTCTTCTGTAACTAAGAGTGTTCTATGGTCTTAATTCTTGGCCTTTGTTCTTGCTCTGTGCTTTGTGACATTCTTGTTATTTCAGTTATTCAGTTTCAAAGTCCACATGCCTCTTCCCCCAGGTTTGGAGTTGTAGGTCTTAAGGTGTTGTCAGACGTAAGATATGCTATTGGTACATAAAAACTTGGCCTTTTGAAATCTGTAGTTGTACATTAATAGTATGTTTTTACACTTTTACTGACCATCTTATGCTCCTTAGGACTCCAAATTACAATTTATACCTATTTCTTTTAGCTGCTACAGATGGATCCAGACAGGTATTTAGTATCAGACTTCTACCTGATATATTTTCCACTATATGCAGAGTTGCCAGGATAATATTTCTCAGTCATTCTTATGCCCCTGTTATTACAGAATGATTTCTTTGTGCTGGATACTTGGAGATTCTGCAGTTTACAAAGAATTTCACATGTACCCATGGCCCTTTAATGTTTCAGTTCCCACTTTTTCAGCATAATTTTCTTCCTTCAGATTTCTGATTTTGCTCACAGGTCTTTTTAAAATCAATTTTCTCTATTTTTAAAAAGATTTTTACTTATTTTTAGAGGGGAAGGGAGAGAAACACCAGTGTGTGGTTGTCTCTCACATACCCCCCTACTGGGGACCTGGCCTGCAACCCAGGCATGTCCTGACTGGGAATCGAATCCGTGACTCTTTGATTTGCAGGCTGGTACTCAGTACACTGAGCCACACCAGCCAGGGCCCTTCGCTTACACGTCTTAAAACTAGGAACAACCCCTCTTATTAATTTTACTTCTGACAAGTATTCCGTGATTAAACCAACTCCTGCATCATTAGAATTTTCACATTTCTCATTCACATTTGCAGCTCTTCGCTGGGTGCATGTTTGGTATATGCAAACTGAAGGTAATGACCATGTGTATCTTGCCCAGTATATCAGTACTCCTGTGATAAACAAACATTCAGCCTTGCTCTTTAACTCTATTCCACCTGGTTCCAGAATCCCTCACCAGCTCTAATAGCCACAGGTTTTAAAAGTACATCCAGCTTAAATAATCTGAAATCACAGGTTGTGCCTTCTTTCCTTTTCTCTCTAAAATCAGTTATGGTAGGAGGGTTAGGGGAAGGGAGGGGAGGGTAAATGTGGCCACACAGTGAACCCCTGAAGGGCTTGCTGGGCCCCACCCACATAGTTTCTGGTTCAGGACCTTCAGGGTGAACCTGAGGATTTGACAGGTTTCCAGATGCTGCTGCTGCTGGTTTGGGGACCACATTTTGAGAACCACTGGGTTAGGTAAAAGCAGCTTATATTGTTCTCTGTCATTCCCCTCTTCAGGTAGGGAAGACATATGAGCTACTAAACTGTGACAAACACAAGTCTATGTTGTTGAAGAATGGACGGGACCCTGGGGAAGTGAGACCAGACATAGCTCACCAGGTAACTCCAGGGACAGGGCTCACGTTCTCTTGAGCCTTTCTGTGGAAGGTGAAACAGCAGCATGTTACTTCTCTTCACTCTTAACTGTGCCTCGGTGTCTGCCTCCCTCAGAGTTTACTGATGCTGATGGACAGTCCCTTGAACCGTGCTGGCTTGCTGCAGGTTTATATCCATACACAGAAGAATGTGCTGATCGAAGTGAACCCCCAGACTCGAATTCCCAGAACCTTTGACCGTTTTTGTGGCCTCATGGGTGAGATCTTCAGGACTTAAAAGTTCAGAATAATCTTGGCAGGAGTAAAGAAGGGAGAGGGAGCATAGTTGATCTCAGAATGCGGACCCTTCATTCCTTTCCATATGGAGGGATAAAGCCTGCATGAGTTCCTGGCTGAGTGAAAAAAGGAGTGTGAACCAACCCATTACCACACAAGTAGTTACGTGCTTGACAACTGCTTGTTCGTGGCATTTTAGCAGTGCAGGACAGCTCTGAAGGACGTGTGGAGCCCACCTTACCTATGGGGTTTTCTGGTTAGATCACCGGGCAGAAATGCGGTCTCCATCTAGCTCTGAATGTTTTTATTTTCGCCCTAGTTCAACTTTTACACAAACTCAGTGTTCGAGCAGCTGATGGCCCCCAGAAGCTCTTGAAGGTGAGATATGGACACCTACTGATTGGAGGTAGGGTTCTGAGAATGATTTGGGGCTCATTTTCCTCTTTCACTTTAGGTGATTAAGAATCCAGTGTCAGATCACTTCCCAGTTGGATGTATGAAAATTGGCACTTCCTTTTCCATCCCCATCGTCAGCGACGTGCGAGAGTTGGTGCCCAGCAGTGACCCTATTGTTTTTGTGGTGGGGGCCTTTGCTCACGGCAAGGTAAGGTCTGGGCTCAACTCTCAGATGCTTCATAGAGCCCAAGGTTACCACAGAATTCCTAGAGCAGTTAGTATTTCCATGATCCTTGTCCTTGTCAGTTAGGGAACAGAGGGTAAGAACAAAGCTGGGAGATGAGCGTAGGTTCCCTAGCCTGCCCCAGGACAGGTCCTTGGAGGACTGCAGTCGTCAAAGCTAGAAGCTTCTTCATCCTTTTATATGAATTCAGTATCAAACAGTACTGTGAAATAGGAGCTCAGCCCAATGTTCCTGCCCTAAAGAAGGACTGAACCTGTTACAGTGATCGAGTTGGCTGACAGAACTGTTCTCTCCTCAGGTCAGTGTGGAGTATACAGAGAAGATGGTGTCCATCAGTAACTACCCCCTTTCTGCTGCCCTCACCTGTGCAAAACTTACCACAGCCTTTGAAGAAGTATGGAGGGTCATTTGATGATAGGACCTTGTTCTGAAACGCAGACTGTTGACATTGCATCCCTTGACTCCTCCAGCTCACTGCTGGAGGACGACCTTCCTGCACCAAGACTGTGGGCTAGTGGAAGCCAGGCTGTATATTGGCTATTTGTTTATCTTATAAACACTGTTCTTCAAACCTGGTTGTTCTTTGGGGGTTCCTAAACTTAGTCTTTAATGGTCAGGGGAAGGTGTGAGGTTACAGTGTGCGCAGTGTGGTTCTGGGCTTTAGCCCCAAACTTGTGCATTGCTGTGCTGAAAAGAAGATGGCCCTGTTACCGGAGCCGTGGCAAGCATGGAGAACTGTGCCTCAACGACAGCCAGGAATGCTAGCAGTGAAAAATTGAACAAACAAGTGATTTTATCTGGTACAGTTCCAAGGTAGAAAAAGTGGAGCAGGCAGGGCTTTGTGTCCCTCCCCACCCCCCCATGGGGGGAGTGGTGGCGGAGACACGTATACAATCATAGTAAATTGGCAGAAGAAAAACACAACAGATTCCTGGCTAGAGGGGGAAAGATAAGGCAACGTGCATGGGGGAGTCCGAGGGGGGACATGGACCCCTCTACTCCTCCCACAAGAGTTTCCCCTTTGGCCCAAATGAAGACTTGGCTGTCCGCAGAGGCATAGCTGGGAGTGTCACGTGTTCCTGCTCCCTGGCTTCCGTGTTCTCTGCTCTGGGGCAAGGGAGTGTAGAAAGGGAGACAAGTCGATTCTGCACCAGTCTTGCTTTAGGCCACCTGCAGAAGAAATTTGATTGGCAGGTTGGTCAGAATACTCCTAGTCCCTGGTCTGTAGCCCTTCTAGCTTCTTCCTGGTGTGTTCAAGTTAGTATTCCGTATGGTGTTTCCTACAAGCCAGGCTACCTTGAGACTCACTGCAAATTTCCAACACTGTAGCCCCTCCCCCCAATCTATTGCGTGGTTCTGTAACCCGATAGGTTCAGTTCAGCTGTAAGGGATGTTAACTTACCAGGAAAATAGTTTAAATAGATTATTCCATTTTCTTTAATTTTTCTTTCCTTGGCACCATTGCTTTGCGAATATAAGGCAGTATGAATAGTAGACTCAGGAAGAAGACGTGGCCGAGGAAATAGATAGATTTATACACCTGTGGAGAGACGCAGGCCACCAGGGCAGCCCACGGGCACAGTCTGCCATATTTTGCCATGTAGAGTGTGCACCCATGTTTTTTCCCCAAACTTTCAGGAAAAAAATCTTTTAATTTTTTAATTTATGTTTAGATGCTTCGATTTTTGTATTATAAAGGAATTTTAGCATATATTTTAACATTATAGTACAAGAAATTTTTTGTAACAAGTAATTATAAAACACAAGAACAAATATAAGGCATTTCAAGTACTACTCATATATGATGCACATTCTTATTTTTTCCTCAAAAATTTGGGCAAAAAAGTGTGCATTATACATGGCAAGATGGGGCATATCCTTTACTACCTGAGGCTTCGGTGGTCCCCCAGTCCTTGCAGGCAGCCCCTCACTTACCTTCACCCATTTGTCCCATGTGAAGAGGCAGAAGGCAGTCATTGAGTAACCCATGAAGAGCCAGTGGATGGTCTGTTGCACCAAATAGTAGAAGGGTTGCAGGACAGTAATGGAAGCCAGGTTGCTCAGGCTTGGGCTGTCCCGAATTAGGCTGGCAGCCTGGGGAGGAAGGGAAGAGGTGATCTGTGTCTTGCCTCTTTTCACAGTCTCCTTTCACTCACCACCCGAAAGGCCTACCTGTCTTTCCACGATAACAATGAGGAATTCCATCTGGAAGCAGACCAGGTATCCTGAGTGTAGGCCGTGCCAGAGGGCCAAGAATAGCAACGACAGACCCTGGGATAGTTCTTTCTTCCCAAGGAACTTGAGTCGTTTGAAGACGTAACTAGAGAAAAGGGTAAGGGTGAGCCTCATTCGCACTATCCTGCAGCGCCCTGAGTGGTGCAGTGCTGTCTGATTAACTTTAGAGATGAAAGGCAGGGAAGTTGCCTCAGTTTAGACACAGAAAACAGACCTAAGGCTTCACTGGGTGAACTTGGGCAAGCCCCTTAGATGACTGGTACCTACGAAGCACCCAGTGTTGAACTGCAGTGAAGAGGGCAGGCCGGTTTCCTACTCCTGCTGCCTACACTCTAGTGGTGGGATGAATAGCAAAGATACTCATAAACAGGTCAACAGAGAACATAAAACCAGTGGCTGAATCAGGGTTAAAGCCCAGGACTCAAGTCACTTATATATCTTGCTTTTGTTTTTCAAATGACAGGAATGGTTTTTGGGGGAGCAGGTAGGAGTGGGGACACAGCTAAGTGTGTAGGTGTACATGTGAGAAGGATGGGAAGTTCTACGCAAAGTGAGAGAAGACAGAAGAGACGATACACTTCTCCCTCAAATCTGGAAAAGTGGTGGGAGGCATAAGCTCAGGGCCAGACCTCCCCTCTCTGCTGCTTACCGGGCCACCCAGGCATTGGTGTTGATGTTGAAAGAGGCGATGGTGCCGGTGAAGCGGGGGGTGGTTTCAAAGAGCCACACCTTCATGTTAGCGCAGGCGTCCCACTTTGCTTTTCCATTTTCATCAAAGTCGTTGAAGCCCAGCCCCGTCAATATGCACACTCCTTCCTGCAGGAAGGAGTGCCTCAGGGTTCTTGCCACTCTCTCCCCGCGTGTCCCCCACAGCTTGTCTACACCCTGGTTCCTCTTTTCTACTTACTGTGACCAGCCAGCAGGTGACATACTTGTACAGCACAAACTTGCCCCAGATCAGCATGTACATGCAGCGGAACCAGAAATGATGGTTCTTGAGAGAAGAACAAATGTGTGTGAGGCCAGGCGCATTTCCCTAGTGTTCTTCCTTCCCACACTGTGGTTGACTGCTTCATGTCTGCCTGACAGTCTGCCTGACAGCCTCTGCAATGGGCTAAGGGGATGAGCAGGGAGGCCAGTGAACATCCATTCACCTCCTTTCCCTTGGAGGGTCCCAGAAAGAGCCTTGTCCTTAACTGCTCTTGAAGTACTGAGCACTTGGGACACGTAAGTACTGAGGGACTTTTATGTATTCATGCTCAATTTAAGAGACAGCCTACCTAGAGTGAGTATGGAACTGTTGCAAGCTTTTCAGTTGGGCAGGAGAAAAGCCAGCACTTCCCCCTCCCTTGGATTTTGAATTCCCTAGAACCCCCAGTCTATCAAGAAAAGAAACAGGCTGGAGAGGACCAGAAGCTGCTATGCTGGGCTGTAATACAGCAAACTAGGAGCTGCTCCTGGGGTGGTAAGGGGTGCTGAGAGTGCACCTGGCACAGCCCTGTGCCCGCGAAGGTCGTTCAGTGCTGGCTGATGAACATGTCCAGGCCCGGCTGGCATTGACATCAACTCTCACAGATCTAGAGCAAAACCAACATGCATTTGTCGGCGGTATACTTTTTGGCTACCTACAGGGATCCTCGCCTGTCCATTTTCTATCTTGGATGCAGTCACACTGCTCTTGCTTTAGCAGCCACTCACTTCATAGTCTTCGGTGAGGAGATAGTTTTCTGTGATGTGGGGGCTGAGCAGAACGTAGCCCACCAGGTAGATAAGGCCCAGACTGAGGCGCTTGAGAGCAGGCACGGTGCTGGAAAGGAACAAGTGGGGTCACAGAGTGCAGAGGCCACTCCTTTCACTGTGACAGATCATGGAGGGGAGCTATCCTTGTAGGATGGGATGAGCAGCTCCACTGCCGAGTCTCTACGTGGTCTTGGGGAAAGCCTTCTCTCCGTGCTTGGGTATGAGAAGGGTGAATGTAATCCTCCATGAGCCACAGGGAAGGGAGGGTAACGGGAGAAGCAGTGTGTCCCAGTTTGGTGCTTCCCCTCAGGAATACTACTGATTGCAAGATCTCACCGATGTTCTCAGTCTGCAGTGGGACTGAAAACCCAATGCATGGATGATAACGGCCGATTTTGAACCCACTCCTTCCTATTCTGGTTGAGCTGATGCTCAAACACAGGTGGGACATGTTCTCAGTGAAGGGATTTCTCCGGTAACTTTTAAATTTTTCACTGTGATATATTTTTATATGTATTTAAAATCTTTTTTTTTTTTTTTTGGAACTGAGAAAATGGGTTTTAAAGGCAGGGACATGACTGGTTCAGGCAAAGTCCTGTGGCATGAAAGTAAAAAACTTTTTTTTGCACTACAGGGTCAGACTGGAGGGCTGGAAGTGACAAAAGCCCACTACCTGCAGTGAGCAGGTACAGAGTGCCTGTCACGACAGTCCAGGGCTGTCTTCATGGAAGTCTCTTTAGATTCCTACACAGAGGTCTTAACCAAGAGGGGCAATTACCTGTTTGGTATCTTCCCTGGTGCGTCAGTCAGCTGTCTCTGCACCAGCTTCATGTAGTGGTTCATTGAGAACTGGGGCCCTACCAAGAATGCCCCATAGAAGTAGGAGAAACCAGCAACTTCCAGCAGGGAAGGGACACCACGTATGGCATATTTCTCTTGCTCAGAGGACAAGGAATTCTATGCCAAGAAGAGAATGAATGGTTCAGGATAGCCTTGAATCTCCCCTCAAGAGCCAGTTTGTGTGTTCCCCACCCTTTGGCCACTGAATTGGTTCTTCAAACAGCCATCTTTGAGGGGATGGCACGGAGAAAAGCAGTTGCTTCCTGTGGAAACAAGTGTGTGTGGCAACAGTTGGCTGCTGCTGCCTTTCCAAATGCCTTGCTGGCATTGATCTCTGGACTTTGTGCAAGAGCTGGATCTGGGCAAGTTACAGTTGTCGATCCTTGCTCAGTGCTATCTGAGATGGAGATCACACCGGCTGGGGATGAGGGAGGGCTCTGCCCCTGACATTTGGGTTCAGTCTTTTGGTAACAACAGCCTTTCTCCTTCCTTCTGGTTTAGTTCCTTAACCTCTCTTTGGAGTAATCATTCTTACCTGATCTTTCCCTCCATCAAAGTAGTCAACAGCCAAACCTGAGCAGAGAGAGAAGGTGTGGGTAGAGGGAGAGGACACTGAGGATGTGACCTGTGGACTGAGGGTAGCAGGAATGTTGGGGGAAAGCACAGTGTAAGTTTCTGGTCAGATGGGGAGAAGCCTAGGTGTAAAGGGGAAGGAAGGTAGTGACCCCTCACTTACCAATCAGCTTCAGAGTCAGAACACAATGAGGCATTGTCCACTTGATATCATAGTCGCCAGTGGCTGTGTAATAATACCCGGCAAGAAGGTAGGCCTAGGAAAGTATTTATTCCATTATCACTATGATTTATTTTCTCCTTGTTCTGAAATCTAATGTATTCTTTTTTTCCCCAATGTATTTTTCCTTGCTCCTATTCTCATCATTAAAGGCCTTAAGAAGTTCTAGAAGTGGAGACAAAGAGGAAGAGTCTTGCCTCAGATTTCTCAGCAAAATGAGGGCTAAATTGAGCATTTGGATGCTGAGGTTCTGTAGCTCATTCTGAGTTGATTTTCTGCCTTGCCTTCCAGTGACTCCCCTCAGAATCAAAGAACCTTAATGCACAGTCATATGCATATGATTAGCTGGCACCCCTTCCTTGAGGCAGGCCAAGTATTGTCATTGCCACTGGCAGATGCAACACCTGGGGCCCGTGTAAAGTGACCTACGTAAAGTCATACTGCTAAGTGTTACTGGGAGAAAGGATTAGAAATCGGAGCTCCCAGTTCACTGCTTTTTCTACACCATAGTCCCTGACCTGTCCCCAACCCCGAAATGCTGTCAGCTGTGACCTGAGCTGCCAAGGGAAAGATGTTTACCATCTGGAAAAAAAAGGTAGTGAGCACGGCAGTGATGGTTCGGCCCATTAGTCGCAGGATGAGGAACTGAAGGATGACACATAGCAGGGAGTGGTAGAGCTGGTTTCCTGGGTGCAGAAGAGAGCAAATTTTAGACTTTTAAAAAAAATTCTCATCCACGCTTTGTGTGCGACTTCTAAACACAAAGAGAATACATAAAGAAAAAACTATTTTGATATTAGGATATTTTTGTCAAAATGGTCTCATGTTCTAGAAGAAAAGAAGGACATTAATTATATAAATAAAAGGGACTGTCAGGCAGTTACTGTATTTCTGAATGTCTGAGCTCAGGGCTGCTCCTGAGGAGACTGCATGGATCTGCCATCCAGCAACAGCCACAGCAGAGAGGACCTGATGCTTCTCTGTTAATGCGGTCTGGCAAGGGTGACCACTCTGAAAATGGTTTATCTGGGAGATGACTGTACATGAAAGAATTTAAGCAGAGTTCCTGTCCATACAAACCCACTCTTTGCAAGCAGAGCAATATAACTTCCCTATCTATCAAATTCTCTCCCGAAGTTTTGTTCAAGTTGGTTCCTTCCCAGGCTCCCTCTAATCCCAGTGCCACTGCTAACCCAGTTTACTCACCAAAGTTAAAATAAGCAATCCAGAGGCCTGTAAAGGTGTGGAAGAGATGGATGAGGTAGCTGTCCTTGTAGAAAAGGTAATGCCGATAAAGCAAAGCAAAGGGGTAACCTGAGGGGAGATCAGAAGAGGGTTATTTGTGGCTGCTGCTTTCTCCCAATTTTGTTTTTGACATTTATCTGGCATGAAGCTCAGCACAGAGAGAAAAAACATACATTATATGGATGTCAACAGAGAAGATAATAACAATATCCCCAAGAATCAAGTCTCTTTAGTAAAAACACATTTAAAACTCAAGACAGTAGTTTTATATAGAGGCAATACAAAACTGGTTCCTAAGGCTAGGTTTCTCATAGCTTATTGAATATTGCCAGGAATTTTCTCTCGCATTTTTCTTTAATGATACAATGACTTGAGGGTACCCAGTTGTTCCCAGAAACACTACTTTATACTTTTATGATCTACTATAGTTCTATCCCCTGTCCTGCTAGTAAAGCATTATCAGTCAGATTTCTTTAAAAAAAGATTTTATTTATTTTTAGACAGAGGATAAGGGAGGGAGAAAGAAAGGGAAACATCAGTGTGTGGCTGCCTCTCACATGGCCCCCACTGGGGACCTGGCCTGCAACCCAGGCGTGTGCCCTGACTGGGAATCGAACCAGCAACTCTCTGGTTCACAGGCCAGCGCTCAATCCATTGAGCCACACCAGCCAGGGCTATCAGTCAGATTTTTAAGAGGATAAACATAAATGAACACAAAGCTACACTGGGATGGACTGCTGACTGTGTACACAGTTGCGTAACACTCACGGGACACATGTGGATGCTCCGCGTACGAAGGTCTAGGTGTCCACTGAGTTATAATTCTGTTAAGCGTAACAGAAAAATGTCTGCTAGAGCCTTGAGTTGCTCATGGTTTACGGTTGCTGCAATTCTTGCTTTTAAAGTACAGGCTGCAGTTAGTTGATGACTGGCAATATAGTTGTGAGTTTAGTTAACTCTGCAGTGCTTGGAAAAGCATCATGCACGAAGCGCTCAATTATTAAGTGGATAATCCTGTTGTATGATTGGCTATGTCGTAGTCTTTTCCCCCATTATTTATTTATATTTCAAAAAAGATTTTACTTATTTAGAGAGAGAGGAAGGGAGGAAGAGAGAGGAGAGAAACAGTGGTATGTGAGAGATACATTGATCTGTTACCTCTTGCACACCCCCAACAAGGGACCTGGCCCACAACCCAGGCATGTGCCCTGACTGGGAATTAAACCAGGGATCCTTCGGCTTGCAAGTCAGCACTCAATCCACTGAGTCACACCAGCCAGGGCCCCATACTGTTTTAAAACTTATGATCACAGCCTATGTACTTATGTAACCTAGTTTTTAAATTGCAGTGTATCCTGGTGCCAGGATTTGCTGGTGGTTTTTTTTGGACTGCTCTTCTCATAATGGGCTAGACTCTTCAACACATTTATAGCTTCATGCAAGTGGCTAATTTTATTCATGAATGAATGGTTTATTCATTCAACAAATGTTTATTAAGTGCCTACTATATGCCAGGTATTCTGTTTGTAGATCACATAATGGGGGACAAGGTGGCATGTGATGGTTTATTTTCTAGCTAGCTGAGGTGAAGTGATATAGGATTACTAGCTCAAGGGAGAGGGAGATCGCTATAACCCTTCCACAGTCAGATGAATGAGCAGAGAAACAGGATCAAGTCTCATGCATAGCACATATCAGATGTGGCGGGGCCAGAACACATTGTTGGCAGGTATTGCTAAGAACCAGATCTGAGTACTAGAAAATATATACAATAAGATCTGACTGCCTTAAATCTTTTGCTTTTTATTGTTAATGTTTTAGGAGTTGGGGTATAAATGAATAGAAGTAATAAATGGTATATCTTAATTATCTGGAGTACTCATAAACAAATAGCTAAGAGTTATTAATCTTTTCAAGCACTAAAGCCCTGAAATGTTTGGAATACTTGAAATTAATGCAGCACACCTTACTCTTCCCCTGTAAACTGAGTGTAATGTAACACTCTCTGGGTGATCTGGGTCATAATTATTCTAAAAGTCATGATGGCTTTATGACCTCTTGAGGAGTGTAGAACTGTTTGATTCTAGTAGGGCCTACACTGTCTTGCATTCTGAGTTCTTGTATCCATTTCTTAGGGCTTTTCTGCCCCTTTCCTTCCTATTCAGGGATCAGTAGTCACTTCTTGAGCTTTCACTATGCCTGCCAAGAAAAGTTGCTTCTCCTACTTCTAGTTTATTGCAGGCCTTAGGAACCATAACTTTGTTTTAAAGGTTTAAAAAAAAAAGATACAAGACGAGAGCCAGGGTGTTGGGTGCTTTCTTTAGACTTACTGCTTAGGCTGGTAACCTCTGTTCTGGGCATTCGAGGCCCTTTGTGGAAGGAATTTCCTGTTCAGGTGTATTTGGGGCGAGTGGAGGTTGTGGAGTTCCACACAGGCAGGTGAAGTATTATTGCACACAATAGTAAACACATGATAAGATGGAGCAATTGCCAGAAAAAGAAAAAGAATGCAGGCCACTCAGGTTAGCAAGAACGCTCCGATCATAACAGAGAACAGCAAAGGGGAAGAAGGAACTGTGCTGGGGTGAGTTGCTGTGACAACCAGAGCTGAGTCTGAGTGTGTAAACACCA
Organism: Carollia perspicillata; assembly: GCA_004027735.1. NCBI lineage: Eukaryota > Metazoa > Chordata > Mammalia > Chiroptera > Phyllostomidae > Carollia > Carollia perspicillata. Next base: position 48,549 of record PVKM010001812.1, read on the forward strand.
ACCCTTGCTCTTGGCTGCTGCTCAGCAGCTTTGAAGCCTGGCTGCCTAGTCACCCCTTTAGGGACGTGCTGTTTTTTTGGAGAACGTTGTATTCCAAGGTCTTCCTGAATCTTCATGCTTTTTTGTGGGAGCCAATGCTTCATATACTGGCCATAGTCGCCTGAAAATCCTGAAAAACAATGGAAGTACCTCCTCCTCACCAGTCAGAGTAAGATTCAGCAGGTCTGCATGATCAGATGTGCAGCTAGGGTTAAGGAGCACCATCTTACGCAAATCCCAGTGTAAGGTGGCAGCACTTGCTAGGTCCTGAGGACAGAATTCTCAGCTCAATGACTGAGTGTTGCTATCCTTCCTTTAATAGCAGCTAACAGGCATAGGTTTGTTTTATACACCTGGTCGGGAGGTTTTTAAGAACCTGTTTGGCAACACTATAACTATTTCCTCCCTTTTGTTTGTTTAAAGAAGGATCTTCAGAAACTTAATTACCACATGCAGGATGATGACCTAACCTATCCCCTAAACCCGAGGATCCCACACTGGAATGGGAGCATTTCAAAGGCTGTGATCTCAAAGCAGACTGCTGCGATACGAGGAGTCTGGTTCTGTCCAGGGTTCAGGTCTTTGAGCACACAGAGCGTATCCCACTGTGTTCTCTCATCGGAAACTGGACATCTGCTCAGGTCCAAGTGCTGCTGGAGTCAGGGACTAGGATCTACCCCAACCTAGTTGCTAGTGGAACTCCTTATTCTCGGTATAACCCTGTGAAATTACTTATTAATCTTGAAGGTATGAGGTTTCGTTTGAAGAAATAGAAATGAACTGTTTTCATTAAAGTCTGGGAAATTTATTTACCTTTTCATCCTGTAGAGCTATTTCTGGGCTCTGTAGGAATAGGATATGACCTCATTTGATTAGTCAGTGATTTATAAGACTGGTGAAAAGAAAATAGAGCATGCTTTGGCCCTGGCCGGGCAGCTCGGTTGGTTAGAGCAGTGTCCCGAGAAGCTGAGGTTGTAGGCTTGATCCTGGGTCAGGACACATAAAAGAATCAACGAATGAATGCATAAATAAGTGGAACAACACACTGATGCTTCTCTCTCTAAAATCAATGTTAAAAAAAAAAGAAGGAAAATAGCATGTTTTGGCAAGTGTGAAGAATATGGAATTAGAACTGCTATATGTGGGCTTAGCGGGATATTGGTTATCAGTTTCACAGAAAAGAAAACCACCTCAAACACCATTAGAAGAGTTGATGTAACACCCACTGCATAAATAGTGGTTTCCAAACTCTGTGGTCTCAGGATCATCTTACACCCTGAAGGACTACCGAGGACCTCAAACAACTCTCTTAGTGTGGCTACTATCTGTCAATATCTACTATATTCAAAAATAAACTAAGAAAATTTAAAAATATTTAATTACTAATTCATTAAATACAAATAGCATACTTTTAATGAAAACAACTATATTTTCCAAAACAAACAAGATCATTTTATGTGAAGAGTGGCATTGTTTTACATGTGTACAAATTTGGTCCTTTCTCTAGCTCAATATTTAGAAGATAGCTGGATTCTCAAACTTGCTTCTGCATTTAATCTGTTGCAATATATTGTTCTGGTTAAAATATATGAAGAAAATCTGGCTTTACACAGATATATGGCTGGAAAGTGAATCAATAGCCTTTTCATATAAATTTGGGTATTCTTCTTTGATTCTATACCAAACCTTGACAGGTAAGTAGTTTCTTTTTTTTTTAATTGTATATATATATTTTAAGGACTTTATTTATTTTAAGAGAGAGGAGAAAGGAGGGAAAAAGAGAGGTAGGGAAACATCAGTGTGGTTGCCTCTCATGTGCCCCCACTGGGGACCTGGCCTGCAACCCAGGCATGTGCCCTACCTGGGAATTGAACCAGTGACCCTCTGGTTCACAGCCCATGCTCAATCCACTGAGCTACAACAGCCAGGGCAGGAAAGTAGTTTCTTAAAGGTGAGTTGCAAAGTGGGATCTGGAGCAACCATATCGATGAATTTCCCATCCTCTGTTACACGAAAATCAGTGGTCTCTCATGAGCTTTGATTGATCTTTTACCCAGGCATGATCTTTGTAATGTCATGCACTGGTCATCTGGAAAATACTGGTTGTGTTTTATAGGCAGATCTTCCAAATACTGATAATACATTATCAAAAAAAAAAAAAGTCACATCTTTTACTATCACCATTGATTTCCAGCAGAAAAGTTAAGTTTTATATATTGGGAAGTTGTCAAGCTGATGGTAGCAGATACAAGTTTTACAAAATTTTGATTTTCATTTAAAAGCTTGAGTTTTATCATTGACCACAAATACTGTCAGTTATTTTCCTTGAAGTGCCAGGCTCATGCTGTACATTTTAAAGAAACTACTGCCAAATGCGCAGACAGTCTAAATAATGTGTGTCTAAGTTTGTCAGTCATTTTTTCAAGTAAAAACGGTGTCCCATGAAAAAAGCTGTTAATTCAACATGCAACCCAAGCAGCTGCACGGGAGCTCTGCCGCCAGCCTTCAGTGTGTACTTCAATATGCAGAAATGCTTTAGGTATATTTCTCATTTCTTCAGAATATTAAAAAGATGTATGCACTCAGGGGTTGATTTTTAATAAAATTCATGACATTTACTGCTTCAACAAGGACATTCTTCAGTGAAACTGGCTTGTTTTTTTGACTGTGAGTGCATGGCAGTGACTGCTAGTGGACGTTGGTACCCTTGCCTTCATTTATACTAAGGCACCAGCACCTTTACACACCATGGGTTTTTCACCATCAGTGCAAATGTCACCACAGTGAAAAAGGCAGATAACATCTTAGTAGTACTGCTATGAAAATAATTTTTATGCCATGGATCCCCCTAAGGGTTAAAAGGGACTTCCCTAGGAGTTCATAGAGTCCACTTTGAGAACTGCTGATAGAGAGACTGATGTTTTGCCTTAATCTGCCTTCTTCTAACGTTCAAGTCCAATGGTCTTTTTTTCCTCCCTCGTTTCCTTGACTGCCCTGCTTTATTTTCATTTTTTTGAAAGCTTCTCTTCCATCGGTTATGAGAAATATAGTGTTCCTGTTTCTTTTATTTTTCTATTGAGATAATTCACATGCTATTCACCATTTCAAAGTGTAGAATTCAGCGGTTTTTAGTACACTTACAAGGTTGTGCAACCACCCCCACTATCTAATTCCAAAGTGTTTTCATCTCCCCCAAAGAAACTCCTTGCCTGTTAGCAGTCCCTCTGCATTCTCTCCTACCCTGGCAGCTATCAATCTCTTTTCTGTCTCTGTGGATTTGCGTATGCTGGGTATGTGGGTCTTTTGTGTCTGGGTCTTTCAGTTCGCATGTTTTCAAGTTTCATTTATTTTATAGAATACATCAGTTACTCATTCTTTTTTGAAAAAATAATGAAAGAAAACTTACCTAATTTGGCAAAGGAAGCATATTTTATTATGTTATTATAGTTGTCCCAATTTTCTCCCCATTGCTCCCCTCCATCCAGTGCCCCTCTTCCCTCCAGCAATCCCCACCCTTAGTTCATGTCCATGGGTCATGCATATAAGTTCTTTGGCTTCTCCATTTCCTATACTATCCTTAACATCCCCCTGTCTATTTTGTACCTCCCAAAGGTACCCAAGGTACAGGGGTACCTTTCCCCTTTCCCTCTCCTAGCTGTTAACCCTCCAAATGATCTCCATACCTATGATTCTGTTCCTGTTCTGGTTGTTTGCTTAGTTTTTTTTTTTTTTTAAGATTCAGTTGTTGCTTGTTGTGAATTTGTTGCCTTTTTAATGTTCATAGTTTTTACCATCTTTTCTTTTTTAAAAAAATATTTTTTTATTTGTTTTTAGAGAGAGGGGAAGGGAAGGAGAAAAGAGTGGTAGAGAAACATCAATGTGTGGTTGCCTCTCATGTGTCCCCTACTGGGGGACGTGGCCTGCAACCCAGGCATGTGCCCTGACTGGGAATCGAACCAGCAACCCTTTGCTTCACAGGCCCGTGCTCCACCCACTGAGCTACACCACCCAGGGCCATCTTATTTTTCTTAAGTAAGTCCCTTTAACATTTCATGTAATCTAGGTTGTAGGTCCTTGCTTTTCATCACTTTGAATACTTCTTGCAAGTCCCTGCTTACCTGCCAAGTTTCTTTTGAGAAATCAGCTGGTAGTCTTACGGGAACTCCTTTGTAGGTAACTCTCCTTTTCTCTTGCTGTCTTTAAGAGTCTCTCTTTATCTTTCACCTTTGGCATATTAATTATCATGTGCCTTGGTGTGTTCCTCTTTGGGTCCAACTTGTTTGGGACTCTCTGTGCTTCCTGGACTTGTCTGTTTCCTTTGCCAAATTAGGTAAGTTTTCTTTATTTTTTCAAACAAGTTTTCAATCTCTTGCTCTTCCTTTTCTGCTGGCACTCCAGATGTTGGTATGTTTAAAGTTGTCCCAGAGGTTCCTAAGCTTCTCCATTTTTTAAAATTCTTTTTTCTTCCTGCTGTTCCAACTGAATACTTTTTCCTTCCTTATGTTCCAAATCATTGATTTGAATCCCAGCTTCCTTCCCTTCACTGTTGGCTCCCTGTAGATTTTTCTTTATTTCACTTAGTGTAGCTTTCATTTCTTCCTTTATGTTGTTGCCATATTCAATGAATTCTTTGAGCATCCCGATCACCAGTGTTTTGAACTCAGCATCTGATAGGTTGCTTATCTCTGTTACATTTAGTTTTCATATCTGGGGTTTTGTTCTATTCATTTGGGCCTATTTCTTTGTCTCCTCAATTTGACAGCTTCCCTGTGTTTGTTTCTATGTGTTAGGTCAAGATGCTTTGACTCTTTGTCTTAGTAGTGTGGTCTATTGTTGAAAAGGCACCTTTTCATCAATAGTAAATTGTGTAGGGCAGAGCCTTAGGTAATTGCCAGAGTGGGGCAATCCACTTCACCACTTTGTGGCTCTGTGTGGGGAGAAGGCTTGGAGAGGGGACTGTGCTGCTGCCTGGCTTCTGGATGTTTGCCCATTTCCAGTCATTTTGCCTACTCCCTGTATGTGACTGGCTCCCTTCCAGCTGTTGCCCTGGTGGTGAATACCAGAGTGGGTGGGTTTGCTTACATTTTAAGACTGTGCAGGTCTTTTAAACAGTTTTTTGAAAATCTGGCAGCTTCTTCTGCCACACCAACTCCCACTGGTTTTTATAGCCAGAAGTTATGGGGATTTTTGTTTCTGGTGCTAGAACCCTGGGCTGTGCGGTCTGGCCTTGGGATGGCTCACTCCCAAGGTATCCCTCCCAATCTTTATCCACTGCGTGACCATGGGACCGCCCATGACTGTTCTACCACTGCTGATACCTCTCTGCGCCACACCTTGCCTTTCTGCCCGTCTCCATGTCTCTGCCCCTCCCCCCTTCTCTAAATCCTTGGTTGTCAAGACTTCTATACAGTTCTATTTCCTGACCGTTCTGGGTGTTGTTTGAGATTTAGTTACAATTCTTTTTGTGGTTGCATGAGGAGGTGAAGTGTGTCTACCTACACCTCCGTCTTGACCAGAAGTCCAGGTCTTCATTCTTTTTAATGGCTGAATAATATTCCAAAGTGGACATACCACATCATCAGTTGATGGACACTTGGGTGGTTTGTACTTTTTGGGCACTATGAATAAGGCTGCTATGAATGTTTGCTTACAAGTTTTTGTCTGAACATATATCTTGAGTTCTCTTGGGTATATGAGGGGGGACCCCCCAAAAACCAGAATTCATGTATAAAAAATTGTGTATTTATTCTTACATGTTTAAACTTCAGTCACCTTCAGAGTATTCTCTATTTGGTGCAAAATATCTACGGAGACTTTTTTCCACTCTTCAACGCAGTTTCTGACATTGTCGATTTTGATGCCTTTTAGTGCTTCTCCTGTTTTTTGTTTTACCTCTTCCACATCGGCAATATACTTCCCTTTGAGGATTTTTCATCAGGATAAACAAAAAGAGTCACTCGGAGTGATATCAGGTGGGGCATGGGGATCATGCTGGTTTTTGGTCAAAAACGGTTGAACACTCAGCAGGTGCACTTCTAAATCACCCGTCATGAAATGGGCAAGCACGTTGGAAGAGTCTTCAGAAAAATTCTCTGAGGCTGAATGAAACCTCTCACAACATCAGCTGGTACACGGATACAGGTGGGTTCTTACAAAACTCATCTAGCAGGGGAAGTCTCTACAAGGGGCCCGCCCTCCAGAAGATAATTCCGGGGGTTTTTTGGTCCCCCTTCATATACCTCTCCTTGATTATTGTTTTATCCTCTAACCTAGCACTTCTCAGTCAGTGGTAGAGACAGTTTAAAAAATTTCCCATCTGTTGTGGACCAATACTTTTAAATCTTATTTATTTTTAATGTTTACTGATTTTAGAGAGAGGAAGGAAGAGACGGGGAGAGACAGAAACATCCGTTTTGTTCTACTCACTTATGCACTTATTGGTTGACTTCCACATGTGTCCTGATTGGAGACTGAACCTGCAATCCTGGTGCATCAGGACGATGCTCCAACCAACTGAGCTATCTAGTCAGGGTGGACCAATACTTTTGTAAAATACAAAGTCATGGGCTTGGATGATATGGCACTGTCGAATTGCTATGGAAGTTCCTAAATGTTTACTTACTTTCTGTGTTTACTTTCACTGGCAAATGGTGGCCAACTACAATTTGAATAGATTGCACCAATCTATACCTTTTTTTGTCTCTTTCAACGAAGGCTTTTTTCTGGCTCTAAATATGGTTGACCTCCAGGATTCATTCCTGGCCTTAATTATTCTTACTATGTTGTTGCTTTGGAAACTATCTACTGTCATGTAACTTCATACACTCTTTATGCCAAAAACAAATCCACATCCTTAATCCTAACTTCTCCAGTTTCAGTTCCGTATTTCTTACTTCCTGGCTGGACATTTTTAGTTTGCTGTCTCATACAATCTTATACTCTATAAAACATGACTTTCCTCCTAAATCAGCCTTCTCCTGGCTTCTATTGTTCATGAAAAAGTGTTAGCATCCTCCAGGTAATTCAACCACATTCAAAAGCTTGAAGTGGTCTCGCTTCTTCTGTTTCCTTGGTTCCCTGTATCTTGTTATCAAATCCTATTGATTCCTCCTTGGTAGTGTCTCTCACCTCCGTCCCACCCCCACCCCATTTTCTTGTGTTACATTTGCATTTAAGGCCCTCAGGCATCCACCTTTAAACTCTTGCAGTTCCCCCCTACTTGATCTCTGTCTGCAGCCTCGCACTCCCAGTAATCCTACACCAGAGCACTCTTTTTCGGCAACTGCTCAGAAACCATCAATGACTCCCAACTGACTACTCAACAGAGTACCAATTCCTAAGCCTAAGTAAGATTCAAGGTTCTGTCTTTTAAACTACTAAGGCTTCCATTTCTCCGCTTCAGCTAAAACTGATCTTGTTTTTGCCTGAACAAATCTTGTATCTTTTGTTCATAGGCTTTAGCTCATGCCAGTTACTTTGTGTGGAATACCTTCTCCACACCTCTACCAAGTGAAAGAAATGCTATCCATTCTTCAAAACCCAATTCAAGTGTCTTCTTTGCTAAGGCTCCCTCTGACCACAGTGAGCTCATAATCTTGTTTATTATGCCTTAAATGAATGGCATTTAGGGCTAAGACTCTCACTTGGCAAATTATTATATACTAGAATATGTCATTCTGTATTTCTTTTGTTTCGTATTAAAATTTTCATGTTTATAATCTCCTTTCCTATAGGTCTCCTATGTCTTTGGGTCTCCCACATATTCTGTATACCTTTTATGACAGATTGACGAATAGTAACTGACACATAATAGCTGTTTGATATTGGGTGTCAATTTCCTCACCTGTGAAATGGGGATATTACTAGTGCCTCAGTGAACTGTTGTAAGGACCAAAGGAGATCATGCACATAAGCACAGAGTCCAAAATATTCTAAGTTTCACAAAATTATACAAACATGCATCTACCTAAAATTAGAGGGAGATAAAGCAGGCCTCTGAGAAATTCTGGGGCAAGTGGATATCGGAGCTTCTGAATCTAATCTTCGTTGTGTGTGACAATCAATGACTAAGGGTTATTTCCCTTTCATCTGCTTTTCAAACGAGGATTCATATCATATTTTTAAAAACACGGGTGCTGATTATGACTTGACAAGAGCACTTTTTCTAAAATGCAATGTACTATTAAATTAAGGCACTGGAAGGTGCAAAGAACATGACTTTGGTATTAACACAGATCTCAGTTTGACTATCTGGTTCGCTCCTTACTAGCTGTCACCTCAGGTTGGTTGATTAGTTAAACTTTTTGGGCCTCAGTTTCATCAGTAAAATAGGATGAAATCCTAGCTTAGGATTTGTATATTAAGCCTAATACATATTAGATGCTCAGTAAACATGAGATTGCTTCACCTCTACTTTAACAGTGAAGTACTCAGTGATCTCATCCAGTCACATGGCTTTAAATATATACCATCTGTTTGCTGATGTCTCCCAAATTTTCATCTCTAGCCCAAACCTTTCCCTGAACTGTATAGCCTACTGGACTCCTTGGGCAGGTACATGCCTAATGGATATCCCAATGTTAACGAGTCCCAAACTGAACTGCTGACATACGTCCCTCACTAAACCTGCCCCTTTTAGCAAACAGCAACTTACCCTTCTGTTCACTCCGGGCTGAAACCCTGCAACCCTGCCATCATTCTTGACTTCCCTTCCCTCTACCCTCAATGCAATTAGTAAGCAAATCCTGTTTGTTCTACCTTCACAATAAACCCAGGATCTGACCACTTCTTCCCACGTGCCCAAGTTAGTACCATCGCTGGCCTGAATTATCAGAGTCGCCTCTGCCTGATCTCCCTGCCTCTGCTCTTGCCTCCCTTCAGTCTATCCTTAACACTGTATCTGGGGGGAATCTATTATAACACAAGTCTGATCAGCTCATTCCTCTGCTCAAAACCCTCAGGCGGCCTTCAATCTCACTCAACAAAAGCTGGTCTGACCGGAACCTATAGACCTGTTCACCCCTTCCCCACCCCACCATTCTCTGACTCATCTCTTCATCTCCGCTCCACCCCTGCCACAAAGCTGTCCCTTCCTGGAATATCAAGGAGATCCCACCTTGTATCTTTCACTTAACAGGTTCCTTGCCTGGAATGCTCTTTCCACGGACATGCTCAAGTCCCTCCTTACAGCCTCTCTCACTTTAGATCTTCACTAAAAAGTCACCCTATCCTATCTAAAATTGCACACGTTCTCCACACTCGCCACCAATCACACTTCCTGTTCTTTTCCTGCTATACTTTCCTCTCAGCACTTATTACTCTTTCATGTACTGTATATTTCACTTATTTATCAGTCTTTGAAACCAGGGGCTTTTGTCTCTTTTTCCTCTTACTGGACCCCCAGTGCCTAGTACAGTTTCTGGTACAAAAAAGGTCTCAAAACTATTTGTTGAATGGATGAAAGAATTAATAAATGAGTATTCTAGACAGTCAATAAAATATTTATTAAGCTTCCATTATGTGGTCAGCACTGCATTAGGCAAAAAGGGGGACATGTTAGAAATTGTAAGGGATGCTTTTTAACTCGTAAGGAGCTTTTTAGATAAATAATATCAAACAATGATGTTCTATAAGTGCTAACTGCATGGAATAGCCAAGACTGGAGTGGTTGAAGGGGTCAGAAATCAGTAATGGCCACAGCATTTAGGACAGAGAAGACACAAGGAAAGGGCATTTCATTCCAAGGGAGGGGATAATATAGCAAAAGAAACAGGGGCAGGAAAGAGTGTGGAATAGTCACCTTGAGACTGGTTTCCCCCCCAGGGGAGAAACGGTAACAAAAATGAACTGGAAGGTTTGAGAAAACAGGCAGAGTCTGAAACTCATCCAACGGGGAAAAATTCAGTAGGACTGACTGGATGTGAGGATGAGGGAAAAGGCTGAATTAAAGATGGTAAAGCCACTGTGATGGTTTTCAAACTGTTTTTTGGCTGAAATAGCCCCTAAAAGAATTCTGGAAAACCACATAATCCCCTATCGTGATTAAATGGCCACCTACCATTTGTAATTATAGCAACAGCAAATGATGTGTGCTTTTTGTTAAGTCCACTGAAGACGTGTTTTAAGTACAGACCGAAAATGTCTGCCATGTAATCCAAATAGCAAACCAAGCAGCCTGATCAGTCTTACTTTCTGTCAAAGAAACTCGAACTTCATTTTTGTTTTTTAAATCCTCACTTGAGGATGTTTTTTCATTGCTTTTAGAGAGAGAGGACGGGAGAGAGGGAAGCAATGATTGGTTGCTTTCTCGTACCCGCCCTGACCAGGAATCGAACCTACAACTTTTTGGTGATGGGACAATGCTCCAATGAAGTGAGCCACCCTGGCCAGGGCCAACTTAATTTTTAAACTCAAATAAATATGTTAGCATATCAGTTTTAGAAAGAAGTACATCTAGAAGTTGAACATCTGGAAACTGATTCCCTTATCCGTGCCCATGTATCTTCTGGAAAGTCTCTGTGTACCCCTGGGGTACACAGACCCCAATATGAAGACCACTGACCTCAAGTTCCACGTCTCAGAGGTTAGAAAGAAGTTGGTGTCACTGCAGAGACACAAAGGCTAGAGGAGAAAGCTGGCACTGGTGGTGGGGTTGCTCGTGACAGCTGGAGCCAGGAAAAAAGATAAGCTCACATTGGGACAGACCACAAAAGGGCAGGCCAAGGCTGAGTCTTGGAAAAATGCCTGTGGTTAAGGAAGTGTAAGCAGAAGAAACTGAGTAAAACCAAAAAATCAGGAAGGTACATGTGAGAAACAAGAAGGCGATTTCAGTAGGAAAGGAGGTGAAAAACAATGAATGTTACAGATGCTAAGAAGGGTGAGGAAGAGGACAGCAACACTGAACTTCAAAATGAAGTCATCAGTATTTGGAAACAGCAGAGCATGATGAACATGGAGACAGAAGGTGGAGGGCAGCACAAGGGAGTGGGTGGGTAAAGAGGAGTTGTAGGCTGGATATGAAAACTATTTGTTCAAGAAGTTTGGCAGTAAACTTTTGGTGAGAAAGCGTGGCCACGGAGTGAAGTGAAAAATCTCTGGGAGAAGTTCTACCCATATATGTTTTATGAAAGAAAAACAGGCGAGTGGGAAAGGACAGGACAGTATTTGTGCCATGGGAAGGATTTCCCTTAAGGGACAAAGACCTGGCTCTCCTCGAGACGGGAGGGCAAGGCACAGAGGCTGGTTTAGAAATAGGAGAGGCCAGCAAGGACGATGACAGTAAGACCCTAACTTTCCTCAGCGGACAGGTGAGGCGGGCCACCTCTTGGTGGAATGGCGGTGTGGGAGAAGCAGAAGGAGATGCAGGGCTTGAGGGAACACACAGCCCAGCCTCGGAGAATCCATCAACCAGAGACAATGCTCTCTTTTTGCCAAAGTTATCGAAAACATGAAATGGGCAGTTCCTCAGTTATAGAACAGTATTCATCCTTCTTTCTTCAGAAGTGAGTGTTACATAGGAACACGGCCGAGCTCTGACTTGACTTGAAACATCACTGTCGATTTACATGTATCAAGTATGAGCTGCTCAAACTGGGGCAGTTGGTGGAAGCTGCAAGATCAAATGCAGCACATCCACTTTACTAGATGTTTTCCAGGAAAAAATCTAAGTAACTTAACTGGTAAGGAACTTAATCATATTAAAACAAATGATACACAATGGAATACAAAGTTGTACCTGCATTTTAAAGATACAATACGAGACTTCAAGACTTTGCCTTCTCACAGCTACTTTATTCTAAAACCCTGGAGCCCCTGAGAGTATACGTTTATTTAGTCTCTCACCGTGGACTTGAGGGAACTGTCCAGAGAAAACTTAAGAAGCTCTGCTTGAAGTCCGTATTTTTATCCTTCCCTCCAGATTCCAAGGAAGAGGCCCCTCCCTTGTTTTAAACACCTCCTCCTTGCCTCTGGTCCCGATCCTCTGAATTCCACCCACACCAGTCACATCGGGGAACTTGCTTTATGATCTTTCTTGCTAATTTACTCATTCTTTTCTTCTCAATAATAACTCTTATCATCAATACCAGAAACTGACATTTATTGAACGCTTAGTGTCATGCATTGAGAATTCTGCACTTTACACGTTATTCCATTTAATCTTCATAACCACTATATGCGGTAATAATAATATTGTCTTTCATTTTATGAGCAAGCAAACAAATCAAAGTAGTTATCTAACCTGTGCTGATTGGCGAGCAATTGATGAAGCTGGATTCTAACCCCTGGTCTCACCTCTAAGCCCATGACTTGGCCCCTTTGCACATCATCTCCTCTGCCTCCAACACTGCACAGGCGTTCCTTGTCACCCCTCCAGCCCCGCTACCCCACCTTGTCCCTTTGCTGCTGCTTCTAGCTACTGCGCATTTCCACTTACTCCTTCTGCAGTCAATGTCCTAGAACCCTGGTCTAACCCACCACCTCTATTTCTTGTCCACCCACTTCTTTCTTAGCCTTCAGCAATTGTGGCCCAGGTCTCCTCCCTACACCTCCCCTTCACGTGTCATGAGAAGATCTGGTTTAGGGGGTCAATGGACATCCGAAACTCATGGCCAACTCAAACTTCATGCTTATAACTGGACATCAAGGACTGAGGACACAGACTCTCAAAGAGAGGCTATGCCTGTCACCGCTCATAGGGGTCGTTTACTGTGGTAAGATTATAGCCACTATGGAATTTCCGCTTAAAGGAGCCTCATCTGGAGGTTGTGACTTTTCTAGACTATGGAATGTTACCACAGATAATGGGTATTTTGCTTTGGGCAATATTAGAAGGCCACATTCAGGATCTGTCTTCTCTTTTATCAAATTTCAGTTAAATTTTCCCAAGAATCACAGACTGCTATAAAAAATAGGACTGCTTTTGAACATGGATTATTTGTAGTTTATTTTTATCAAATATTTTCACATGATAATTTTAACTTTTTATCTCTGCTTTGAAGATCTGCCACTCAATTTTTTTCCTCTACTGTCACTGAGGTGGAAATTCCTTGTGCTACACACCTATGCAGAGAAAAGGAAGACAAAGACAAATAGGCCCTGCTTGACACTATTTAAGCGATGAGTAACTGACCAGGCACGTAACAGGCCAATACACCTTCTACATTCTGACAATCCTCTCTAGCTAGAGCTGAGTCATATGCTGAATGGTTAATTCATTGGACATACAGATGCTTAGAACTGAAGACACCTTAGAAATCACTGACTCCAAACCCTTCATTAGACAGATAAGAAACTAAGGCCCAAAGGGGATAACTAGTATACCCAAGGTTAACAGAGCACAGCTTAAATTAGAATCCACATCACTTGATTTCCACTCTGATATTCCTGCCACATGCCTTAGCACTTGGCAGGTACCTGGGAGTGAGTCAGTAATAACTACCTATGTGCTTTTAAAACTACAGTTGTATTAGTCTTTTGATTTCTCAATAACCATCTATACTGCAGCACCTGTGTATAGACACATGCACACCCATGTCTGTATTTGCTTATCCTCCTATCTGAAAGCATATAATGTTGTGCTTCATTTTAATGTTGTGTGTAGGTGCTCTCCCGCACTTTCTTTGTTAATCTAATCCTTGGGAACACCATGTCCCTAACTTCATACTGTACAGTAAGAATATAGCAGTTCGTTTCTGAAAGTTAACTCCAGCTGAGTATCTCAAACATTTTGGCAATTGTGGTATAAGATTCAGGGAAACTGAAACAAGTGATCAAAATGACCCGAGAATAGTCCTGGCTGGTGTGGCTCAGTGGTTGGGCAAACCAAAGGGTCACTGGGTTGATTCCCAGTCAGGCCACGTCCCCAGGTGGGGGTGTGTGAGAGGCAACCAACTCCATATCCATGTTTCTCTCCTGCTCTCTCTCTACAAATAAATAAATAAAATAAAATTACCTGAAAATAAAAGAACAGAGGGGATATTTTAAAGGTAAACTAGTGGATGTTACTTGTGAGAAAGGGTTGTTATGAATGTTCGAAATATTAGTTTTTAGTCACTTAATCTAGCCAAACAACCTAAACTGAAACTGCCCCACAGTCCTACCAAAAGTAATTCTTTGCTCTGGCCAGGTAGCTCAGTTGGTGAGAGTATTGTCCTAGTACACCAAGGTTGTGGGTTTGATCCCTGGTCAAGGCACATACAAGAAACAACCAACAAATGCATAAGTAAGTGGAACAACAAGTTGATGTTTTACTCACTCTCTCAAATCAACCAAAAAAAATTCTTTGCTCCATTTCAGCCAAGAGCTCTTAATGAGCAAGGCCTTCTTAAGCTTAGAGCTAGTGACTAATATATGCACGCATTGACTAGTGAAACCTGTGGCCAAAGCAGAAAAGTTAAGACACGACAAAGGACTGACTCTGATGCCAACAATCCCCTTTACTGTCACGCCACAGGAATCAGACTCTCGCAGGTTCTCACCAGCTTCCTAGCCCAGGAAAGCGTCGCCCATCAGCGGCATGCGCGCAGGAGCCTCTCGGGTCTGGTGCGATGGCAAGAGGTGTCGAGGATGTTATCCCCATGTCTGAACACCTGGATCACGGTCTTTTTTATATTACTAGAGTTTGTTCAAATGCTCACATAGTTACTTTGTTACTTTAGATAAAATTCTACAAACATTTATAGATTGAAAGAATGTTAAAGCTAAAAGAGGCGAATGACTGGCATGTCTTCATTTTATTGGAACAGGGACATGAGATGCCCAGATTGACTTTGAGATGCTTTAAGACACTAAAATGCCTTTACTAGGTATAAAATGACACCCTTGTTGCCTATATACAATGCATTTTATCACAGTTGAATTATTTTTAAGTTAGTAAATCACATGGTGGCAGCTTCTGCTAGATTATCTGATAATTATTATCTGATAACTGGTGTGCAGGCTGGCACACAATCCATTGAGCCACACCAGCCAGGGCCATTGTGTTTTTTAAAATAAACGGAAGGAAAGACCCTCCACCTACAAAAAGATTACAACTTGCTTGATTGCAGTGGTCTGGAACTAAATCTGCAACATCTCCAAGGTGTGCCTGTAGAACATCCCTGGACTCAGATCAAGAGTAACCTAGTTTAGAAATTCAGTTCTGGCCCTGGCCAGATGGGTCAGCTGGTTGGAATGTCATCCTGTACACCAAATGGTTGCAGGTTTGATTCCTGGTCAGGGCACATCCCTTGCAGGTTCGATCCCCAGTTGGGGTCTATAAGGGAGGCAGCTGAATGATATTTATCACTCACATCAATGTTTCTCCAGCCCTCCCCCCCACCCCCCATCCATCCCTTACCCCTGCTTTCTCTCTCTCTAAAAATCAATAAACATCCTTGGGGAGAATTTTAAAAACAAACCTTTAAAAATAGAGTAAAAAGAAATTCAGCTCTGCAGCTTAGGCAAATTACTTAGATTGTCTGTACCTCAATTTCTTCATCAGTGACCCAGGGACAATACCAGCCACCTCACAGGCCACTGCACACTTTAAAAGAGAAAGTATTTGTAAGAGCATCATACATGTACTTCTTTTAGGTCACTCTAAAAATATTTATTCCATGTGTGGGCAAATATTTTATATCAGCCCTTCTATACCTGATTTCTGAAAATGTGAATATTCTTTTACCTGGTTTTAAAATATAAAGTCTCTAATCTAGGGGTGGGAAATTTTGGCCTTTGCCCACCTCAATCTGATTTAGCTAAATTAAGCCTGTAGCAACTTTCAAAATAAAGGTCTGGCTCTGGCTGGTGTGGTTCAGTGGATTGAGTGCCAGCTTGTTAACCAAAGAGTCACCAGTTTGATTCCTAGCCAGGGCACATGCCTGGGTCGTGGGGCCAGGTCCCCAGTTTCCCAAATAGCATACAAGAGGCAACTACACATTGATGTTTCTCTCCTTCTCTTTCTCTTACCCTCTGTCTAAAAATAAATAAATAAAATCTTCAAAAAACAAAACAGAAATAAAGGTCTGTGAGTTGTATCCAGTACTTCTTAGAAGCTGATTTTCCAAGAAGTTACTACAGCTCCAGTTCCAAGGCCCTTTATTTACTACGCAGGGCCCTTTTAAGGTCACAGGGGCAGGGATGAGGGGTAGAGGTGGGAGAGAGCAACATGTTCACACCGACTTATATTTTTGTAAAACTTGTAAGGTATTTTTGTAATTTTTTTCCTAAAGAAGGTCCCCAAGATTATATAAACCTCAGGTCCTACAAATCCTGATTACTTAAAAAAAAAAATCAACCACTACAAAAAAACTAAGCATATGCCAGAAAATTCGGTTACTCTCAGAACTCCCAGTGGAAAACTGGTTCTTTGATCCTGCTGTGACTTGATCTGTCGGAGGGCTGCCCAGGGGCACACGGTTGCATGGCCAAGTGGCTCATTAGCTGCTCTTTCTCCACCCCCGTCCCCCAATACTTGTCCTGATAACTTCTTTCTTTAGAGTTGCCAAATTTAATCTTTGTACACACAAACAAGGCAGGTACCACCTCTTTTTCTTAGTAAGTATTTCTGCAAATAAAACAACAAACTTGTTCTTACCCAGTTAAGATTCTAGGAGGAGAAAAGATAACAGCATCACATCCTCTACTGGTTGGTTCTCTCCTCCTCTCTACCTCTGTGATCATACGTAGTCCCCCTTTATTCTTTTTTTTTAAGTGTACAATTCTGTGGATTTCACTATATTCAGTGCTCTGCAACCATCCACACCATCTAGTGCCAGAACATTTCCATTACCCTAATAAGAACCCCCCACGCCTCTTAGCAGTCCACTCCCAATTCAACCCTCCTCTCATTCCCTGGCAACCATCCATCTCCTTTCTGGCTTTACTTATTTGGGGCATTTCATATAAATGGAATTTTACAATATGTGGCCATTTGTGTCTGGCTTCTTTCACTTAGCATCATGTTTTCAAAGTTCATGCATGTTGTAGCATGTGCCAGTACTTCATTCCATTTTACGGCTGCAAAATATTCCACTGTATGAATATAACACTTTGTTTATTCATTCATCAGTTGGGGTACAATTGGTTTGTTTCCACTTTTTAGCTAATATAATAATGCTAGGAACATCTATGTACAAGTTTTTGTGGCGAGCATATGCTTTCAATTTGTATATGATTGGGAGTGGACTTGCTGGGTGACAGAATAAACTGTTCAGTTTTGAGAAGCTGCTAAACTGTTCCCACCAGTGGCTGCACCATTTTATGTTCCCACCAGCAATGCACGAGGGTTCCAGTTTCGCCACGTCCTTACCAATGCTTGTTTATCTGCATCTTTCCATGGGCTCATTGGCATTTGTATGTCTTCTTCAGAAAAATGTCTGCTTATATCTTTTGCCCATTTTAAAATTGGGCCATTTGTCTTTTTACTATTGAGTTATGAGAATTCTTGATACAGTGTGGACACTAGACCCTTATTAGATATATGATTTGCAAATATTTTTTCACTCTGAGGGTTATCTTTTCGCTTTCTTGATAATATCTTTTGATGCACAAAAGTTTTTAATTCTGATGAAGTCCAATCTATTCTTGACCACCCAAGCTGGAAATAATCTACTCCTTTCTGTATTAGCATCTCAATATTACCTTAAGACTTAGGAATAATCTTCAAAATGTTTTTAAAAATTGTATTTTAGAATAAAATACAAATATGAATACTTTAAAATACAAAATGAGAGGGTAAGACGTGGAGAAATTTGGAGCTTCTGGTGAGATGATTACCTGGGTTCCCATAACCACTCTGTTAGGCTCTTGGTGTAAGTAATAGAGATGCATGCTAGCCAGGAGTTCCTATGTTCTGCTTTTGTTGTCTAGTCTTTCAGAAGGGCCAACGAAAAATTAAGTCGAGTTAGATTACTCTTTAGCTAAAGAAGGAGGATTTCTAGTAGCCGTTGTGGTTCGGTATTTTTAGCCTGGGCCCCAGCATATCTGTAGTCCAATTACAGTCGGTCCTTTCCACGTCTGTCTGAGGCGTGTGCCCTGGGAGCCTTGCAGCGTACTGCCTGCCCCAGGTGGCCTTTCCTTGCTGGCTTGCAAATGGAAGTTTCATATTTACGGACAGTGCTCCAGAGCGGGTTCCAAGTCCATGAGTTTAGAATTGCTATCCCAGCAGAAACTGAACACCTCAAGAGCTCTAGGCCGTTCCCCGCGTCTACATGGGTGCCCCTTCTCATTAGAGCATGTGTGTGTATATATATACACACACATATACAGCGACTAAATCTTTAACCTCCTGGGACTTCAGTTCTTCCTACAATATATGCATATAAATCCTTGATTTTTTATAGTGACTTCTTAATTGCCTACAAAATTACTACCTTTCATTAACAATGTTATGTAGCAGATATGACCATGTATACTTCTCTTATGAAAATGCCATAGCAACATGAATACTTGTTCTTCAAGCAACTTTAACTGACAAAAGCTTTGTATTTTAAAACTCAGCCTATGGCTGGAGTGGGGCATTTTAATCATTTACTAGATGACTTCATGTGAGTCAAGAGCAAAACCTGGGTTTGATTATTTTTAGCTTGATCTTTTACCTACTTTCTGACAAACTGTCCCTATGTCACAATGCAATGACATGTCTATCAGAAGCCTCTACTGCTAACTATTGTGGTGCATGGTTCTTAGACAGGCTCTTTCATTCAGGGTGTCCAGAGTTTCATGACTCTCTTACCTTCATAGCCACTGCTTGGGTAGGGAGGAACTGAGATTTGAAACCAGTCCATTTTAGGCCACAGGGAGACTCTTATCTAGAAGTTATTTATCCTTATTTTTAGTGTCTTACTTGCCTCCCAACCTTCTCATTTTAAAAACAGGGAGAAATAAAGATGCATACAACACCATTTAGGTTACACAAATTGTAGATAGGCTTTGAAGTTCTCTAGGAAGCTATTACTGATTTACCAAGAGAACTCCAAGTGGGCCCAAGTCTCCTGGCCCTTGACTTCAGCAACTGCTGGGAAAATGCCAACACACACACACACACACACACGCACGCACGCACGCACGCATGTGCACAAAAAACCCTACAAGGAGGACAGTTTGCTTAGAACAGCTCTCCCTGGTAGCCCTAACTAGGACACCTAGTTTTGTTAAAGCTACTAGTCTCAATTTATTGATTGTATTAAGACATGTGTGGTAATCAATTAGGAGAGTTCTGTATTGCTCAAGGTGATTGACGCAGGACAGAAAATGAAAGATGGAGCTATCTGTCCAACAACCTTATGAAAAAAATGCCTCTCTCTATTTTTTAAATTGGTCATTTTCAAGATTTTATTTATTTTTGAGAGAGGGAAAGGGAAGGAGGAAAAGAGGGAGAGAAACATTAATTGTTTGTCTCTAGTACGTACCTGACTGGGAACTGAACCTGTGCCCCAGACTTGAGCCCTAACAGGGATTGAACCTGTAACCTTTCATCTTGTGGGACTATGCCCAACCAACATAGCCACACCAGTCAGGGACTGTTTCAACACTTTCGATGTGAAAATTAAATGTAGAGGCATTTTCGTCCTGACTGGTGTGGCTCAGCTGGGTGTTGTCCCGCAAAGTGAAAGGCTGTTGTCCGATTCCTGGTCAGGGCATGGGCCGGGGTGTGGGTTTGGTCTCTGGTTGGGGTGTGTACTAGAGGCACCTGATGAACGTTGCTCTCCATCCCCTTCTCCCTCCCTTCACCTCTCTCTAAAAATAAATAAATAGCCCTGGCTGGTGTGTCTCAGTGGATTGAGTGATTTGGCCTGTGCACCAAAGGGTCCCAGGTTTGATTCCCAGTCAGGGCACATGCCTGGGTTGCAGGCCAGGTCCCCAGTAGGGGCTGGGCGAGTGAGAGTCAACCACACACTGATGTTTCTCTCCCTCTCACTAAAAATAAATAAATAAACTCTTTAAAAAATAAAAATAAATAAAATATTAAAAAAGAAGTGTGAAATAAGCAGTGTAGGTAAATGACAGTTATGATAATAATGATACTGATGTAATATTGTTATAATAATGTTAATATGATTCAATATTATTATTTGAAGAATAACAATACATGTTAGCAAATGGGAAAAACTAAGCTGTAAAGAACCTGAAAGCATTTTGTTTCTTCTAAAGATCACAAGATACAATGACATCTCAAAAAGTGTAAGGTACTATTAAGTTACAAAGTTTTACAAAACAGGTACTTGAAGAAATACAGTCATGCGGCACTTAATGACAGGGATACGTTCCGAAAAACACATCATGATGCAGTTTCATCACTGGGCGAACATCACTTATACAAACCTAGATGGTATAGCTTATTGCTCCCAGGCTACAGCCCTGCACAGCATGCCACTGCACAAAACAACATGTGATTTAACTCAAGCACAAGAGAAAATGATACAATCAAGAGACACGGTAAACACAAGAGTATCAGGCGGCTGCCTGCGTTACCAACATACTGTTTTACAGAAAACTTTTTTTATAAGTAGAAAAAGTACACTCTAAAATAATAACAAGTATAACACAGTAAATGCATAAACCAGTAACACAGTTGTGTATTACCATGACCAAGTATCATGTACTGTATCTAACTATATGTGCTGTACCTTTTATGACTGGCAGGGCAGAAGGTTTGTTTACACTGGCACCACCACAGACATGTGAGTAATGTTATGATGGCTACAACACCATTAGGAATTTTTCAGCTCCATTATAATCTTACAAGATCACCACCGTCCTTTATGCAGTCCGTCTTGACCGACATGCTGTTGTGTGGCGTGTGACTGTATGCTAAACCAGTGACCCTCAAACTTCAGGGTGATCGGTATAACCTAGAAGCCTTGTTAAAACAGATCCCTGGGTCCCATCCTCCGAGTTTCTCATTCAGTAGGTCTGGGGTGGATTTGAGAATCTGAATTTCTAACAAGTTCCTAGGAGATGTTGATGTTGCTGGTCCCAAGACCACACTTTGAGTCTCCTCAGAAAGGAAGGAGATGAATACTCGTTGAGGGAAGGGTGAGAACAATTATTTAAAACTAGACTGGGTCGGGCCTGGTCAATGGTTTACAGAGTTTATCTCATTTAGTCCTCACGCATCCCAATGAGCAATGAAATGCTTCTCCAACTTTCCCAGGGCAGAGGAGAATGAACGTATCTGCACAAAGAATGCAGTTCTCTAGAAATTAGAAATTTCTTTGATGACTATGTTATTTAAAAAAAAAATCACATAGCCCTGGCTGGTGTAGCTTAGTGGATTGAGCACAGGTCTGCAAACCAAACCACCGCAGTTCGATTCCCAGTCAGGGCATGTGCCTGGGTTGCAGGCCAGTTCCCAGCAGGGGAAGCACAAGAGGCAACCATACATTGATATTTCTCTCCCTCTCTCCTTCCCTTCCCCTCTAAAGATAAATAAATAAAATCTTTAAAAAAATCACATAAATTTTGCATCCTGTTTCAAAATATTGCTGCTTGTTATGAAGAAATATAATTTAAATATTATATTTAACTCTTGACTTCAATTTTTTAGTAAGTTTGGCCTTTGGGAACATTAAGAAATGAACAGCTGAAGTTTAGTAATTGCCTATGTTGAAATAGGTAGTAATATTTAATCCAGAATTTGCACCTAGGACTGCAGGTCTCTAAAGGCAATGTACCTCCTACCACCTTACGCTGCCCCTGCCCTGAAAGGTCTACCGCATTATTCCTCTACTACTGCTTTATTGTTCTAGCCAAAACGGACTATTTGCTGTTCCTCCGATGTGTCTCACGTTTCCTGATCCTCACATATATGCTCATTATTCTCTGCAGCTGTAAAGCTCCTCCTTTTTTTATCTCTGCCTTACCAGAATCTTCCATTCTCTAAGGTCCAGCTGAAATGCTGTTAAACAAACAAACAGACAAACAAACAAACAACCAGCCCTGGCTGGTGTAGCTCAATGGATTGAGCATGGGCCTATGAACCAAAGGATCACGGTTCGATTCCCAGTCAGGGCACATGCCTGGGTTGCAGGCCAGTTCCCAGCAGGGGACACACGGAGGCAACCATACATTGATATTTCTCTCCCTGTCCCCTTCCCTTCCCCTCTAAAGATAAATAAATAAGATTTTTTAAAAAGTCTTAAAAAAAAACAAAAACAAAAACCAAAAGACCAAATCCCATGTTTAAAGTTTGTTGGACTGAACACCTCCACTGAGTTCCCCTAGCTGCCCAGGCAGATTTAATGTCAGTGGGTATGTAATTATTTTTTTTGTTAAATTAGCTTATGCATATAATCTCATGGGCCTTAATTCACATATGCCTCTGCAAAGAAATGATTCTTTTTGACATTAAAGTTAAATTGGCACTCCAAACACGAAATTTTGTGCAGTGTAAGATATTGGAGTGTAGATAAGTAATTGGAAAAATGTATTTAAAAAAATCCTCAGCCCTGACTGGTGTGGTTGAATGGGTTGGGTGCCCTCTCAAAAAGCGAAAGGTTGCCGGTTTGGTCCCTAGTTAGAGTGAGTACTGGAGGCAACCAATCGGTTTCTTCTCCTCTCTTTCTCCCTTCCTTCCCCTCTCCCTAAAAATAAATATTTTATAATGCCATTGCAATGCTACCTGAAGAAAGCTTTTTGCATTGAAAAGATGGATTTAGTTTTGAAGGGTCAGACCTGACTTTGGTTCAAATGGATCTAAATTGTAGGACCTCCTTTGATTTAAAGGTTGATAACCACAGTGAGGCTAATTTTGAACCTCTGAGGAATGAATCCTTACTCCCAAGTACACTTTTTGATCAGTCTAACAGCCATGCCACAGTCATGGCCAAGGCTAGAGAACACACATACTAAGCAGGGTGGCCATCTGCTCTATTTGGCCACCTCCAGCTTTGGAAGCTGAGAGGTATCTTGTGTGCTGATTACATCTTGGTTTAACCACACAGAGTGAAACTATAAAAGGATATCAAGGGCATTATCTTTTCCACCCCTGCATGCTCCTCATAAACTGCAGTAGGTAAAAAGCAAGGACTCCAGAGTTGGGTGGAAATGGGTGTGACCTTAGGCAGGAGAGAGAACAGTACTGTATTAATTGGTAACTGACAGATTTAGGTGGGGTATTATTGAGCACTTCTAACAATGTCTGGCATGTGGCAAATCCTTAATGAATGTCAGCTATTGTTATCAACATGGAATAGCAACATACTCCAACATGAAGTAGGTTCTATTCTCTCCTATAAGCTTTTCCATGGCATTTCATTCCCTCCCTGATTCAATTATGATACCAATATGGACTCCTAAAACTGTGTCTTTAGCCAACTTCTTTCCTGAGCTTAGAGTGGCTTGGCAATTCTCAAGACACATAGAGGTGCCCTTGGAGCCTAAAGTAAATCCAAAACTAGATCATTACCTGGAACTGAAAAATATTTAACTTTCATCATCACCAAGCCCTTATTATATGAAATGTTAAAGGGACTTATCTAAGAAAAAGAAGATAAAAAATATGAACAGTGAAAAGACAGCAAACTCAGTTATTAACAACCACACCTAAAACAACAGCAGACTAAGTGGACACCTAAAACAGGAGTGAAGCCACAGAAATGGAGGTCACCTGGAAGGTTAGCAACAGGGGAGTGGGAGGAGGCAGGGGAGGAGGTAGAGAATAAGTAGCATAGACGGTGGGGAGAAAATAGACAGGGAGAGGGCAAGAGTAGTG
>PVKM010001813.1:0-15273 GCA_004027735.1 Carollia perspicillata
AAAAAAAAAAGCCCAAAACAAAAAAAACAACAGCCAAAAAGATCTGTGCAGTGTATGGAGAAGGTGCTGTG
Source organism: Carollia perspicillata (assembly GCA_004027735.1). Taxonomy (NCBI): domain Eukaryota; kingdom Metazoa; phylum Chordata; class Mammalia; order Chiroptera; family Phyllostomidae; genus Carollia; species Carollia perspicillata. Next base: position 72 of record PVKM010001813.1, read on the forward strand.
ACTGACAGAAAGTGTCAAAAGTGGTTTGCACCCTGGCTGGTGTAGCTCGGTGGATTGAGTGCGGGCCTGTGAACCAAAGGATCATGGTTCGATTCCCAGTCAGGGCACATGCCTGGGTTGCAGGCCAGTTCCCAGCAGAGGATGCACAAGAGGCAACCATACATTGATATTGCTCTCCCTCTCTCCTTCCCTTCCCCTCTAAAGATAAATAAATTAAATCTTTAAAAAAGAGTGGTTTGCAAAGTTTTGTGCTGGAGATTTCTCACTGGATGATGCTCCATGGTCAGGTAGACCAGTTGAAGTTGACAGCGATCAAATCAAGACATTAACTGAGAACAATCAACATTATACCATGAGGGAGATAACTGACATACTCAAAATATCCAAATCAATAGTTATTGGTGAAAATGAAAAATGTGTCTTTTATTTTATAGGAAAAGGCAAAAGGGGTTTTGGCCAACCCAGTAGTTTGTCTTACAAAATCATGTTCCCACTTTTCCGCATCTTCCTTTTCTCACACCATGCTTCAAGGAATCCCTTTTTCCATGTCATCTGACATCAGACTGAATTCATTCGATTTAATGGGTGGATATTAATGCCTGGTATTGATGGGCCACATCTTACTTGGTCATTCCCCTACTGATAGGTATTTGTTTCTAGCTTTTGATCAGCACAAACAATTCATAAAAATATTTCTGGTGGTCCCAAATGGTCGGGACAAGTACAAGAGGCAATCAACTGATGTTTCTCTCACACATTGATGTTTCTGTTTCACACTGATCTTTCTCTCGTTCTCTTTCTCCCTCCCTTCCCCTGTCTCTAAAAATAAAGATCTTTAAAAAATAAATAAAAATGGCCGAGATAGTAAAAAAAAAATATATTCTTTGTATATATAATATGTATACAAAATATTTTTTATTTCTATGAGCTACATTTCTAGAATTGGGCTCACTGGTTGAAGGGTACATATATTTTAATTTTAGTAGAAGTGGCCAAATTGTTCTTTCAAAAGGTTGTGACACCATGTCTCATCACCAGTGTATAAGGGAAGCCTGTCTTATACTATGTCAAACAATGTGTGTTATAGCTCTTTTTATTGTCTACCAATCTGACTGGGGGAAAATAAAGTGAGATGCACTATCCTTTAATTTACATTTTGCAGACTCCTAGTAAATTTGAGTATTTTTTATTGGCTGCATTTTCTTCAGTGAACCCATGGGAATTTAAATAAACAACTTCTCGCCCTGGCTGGCGTAGCTCAGTGGATTGAGCGTGGGCCTGCGAGACAAACAATCACGGTTTGATTCCCAGTCAGGGCACATGCCTAGGTTGCAGACCAGTTCCCGGCAGGGGACGCATGAGGAGCAACCATACATTGATGTTTCTCTCCCTCTCTCCTTCCCTTCCCCTCTAAAAATAAATAAAATCTTAAATAAATAAATACATAAATAAATAAATAATAAACAAACAACTTTTCTCCATGACACTTAGCAAGATAAACAGATCATAGTATAAACACATGTACCCTACTCCTTTCTTAGGACAGACTAATAAACTCCATTTATCAAGGGGAAAAATGAATATACATTGTGAGTTAATTGGGTTACTAACAGCCAATCTGGACTCCTTACGTAAATAAAGATTAAGAAGTACCCAATGATGAAAAGATAAAATCACTGACTTTTAGAACCATAAGAAAGGTACTAATATCTAACAGGAACTCAGGAGGGAGAAATTAGAATGACCAGGCATCCATTTGGCTTTGTAATTCAACTTCTTTTGTGGTCAAAAAAAAGGGAGGAGGGGGAAGAAAAAGGTCACAAGAAAAGGCATAGCCATTTAAATAATGAACAGTCACAAATTCAATCAACAAGCTCTGTGAAAAGAACATAAATATGCTACAGAGAATGCAGACCAATAGGACTGAAAAACCCAATCAATTCAAAAGACCAACAATTCGACACAAACTGTCAGACAACATCACAGCTAATTCATAGTGAGCCAATTAGTCACTACTAGTCATAGTACAGTATATTCCAAGTTTTTCTATTTCTTGGTCTTTTAGAACAATAAATTATTTAGACATTGTATATGTCCAGAATGTCAAGGATTTTATTGCAACAGATAGGGCGGCTCTCTCTTTTAACATATTCAACCAATCTACTGACGTTTCTATTTCTATTGATTGACAGACTTGTTAACTAGTTCAATTAAATTATTAGTTTGTACATGTTTGAATTTCATATGTCTAGCATGTATTGATTGTTCACTGCCATATGCACAGAAGGGTTTCTTCACCTTTTTGACCCAGCTTGACATTGATTTCCACTTTTTCTCTTTTTGTGGACTCACTTTTATGGCTTACATTTTTACATATTCATGACAATATTTGTGTGATATGCGTTACAAACCCCTATTTGATCAGAAGTTCAAACAAAAAGGTCATTCTCTTCCAACACTGGATGAAAAATGGCTTGTGGGACTCTGAGACATTATTTAAGAGACTTTCAAAAATAATATTGATTATATGCAATCTTCACTCATGCTGCCTTTAGGACTAACAAGATGTTACTATACTTCTTGAGTGGAGTATTTGACCTATGCAATACATAAATGAAGACTTCACTACACAGAGATTTCAGTACACAAATCTTTACTCTGACATGTTCTGCATGAGAGAGGCCCTGAACTGCAGGCACACACTGCTTAGCAGAGCAAACCTCACCAGGGGAGACTGCCGTTCTTCGTGGTATTACCTTACCAAATGCCAGGGTAGGCCTTCTGCCAAAACTAAAAATAAGAAGGTCTCTCAGTGAATATGAAATTTGAAAGAAGGAAAATATACCAGATGAGAAGAGCCAATTATAGAAATGACTTCAGGTGCACCAAGAAACCAATTACAGCAACCTAGGACTAATCTCAGGCATGACTAGAATCTTATACTTAAGTTTTGAAAACAAAAATAATATATTATGTAGTCCTTTGTCTGAAGCAAGATGGGGGTGATTTACCACAGCATTTGTCAAAGGAGAGTTTCAACTACATTCTTCAGAAAAGATGCTTGACCCACCAATAAAAACAGCAGTTAAGTGGGTTGGTAAAACAGTGAAAACAGATGCAATCACCTCACAACTGACCAATAACTTCCTCCAGCAATATTCTACATTCCTCCTCTCTTACTTTTATGGTCACAAAGCAAACTTCTTAACACAATTTAGTGTTCCACTGAGCAGTGTTCTTCAGTAGTGCACTATTGACATTTGGGAAAAATAAATCTTTACTTTCAGGACCATTTTGTATCTATATGTATTTTCCAAAAGCCCACGGGGGAGAGAATGGGTAGGTAGTACTGACCCTCAGCTGAGAATCACTATAGAGTTTCCAATCCACTTTGCTGTTGTTATTTTTATTGAAAATCAATAAACTGGTGCTCTGATTTCCATACTTCCAGGTATAATGACCAAGAAATTATGAACTGGTAAATCAGCTAATAAGAACCCAAATTGTAATGACAAAACCAAAGGCACAGGCATACCTGAGAGATACTGCGGGTATCACAATAAAGCAAGATGTAATCGTTTTACTTGTGCAGTGTCTTGCCTTTACTTTTTTTAAAAAACCCCTCAACATCTGTGAAGCACAATAAACCAAGGCATGATAAAATGAGGTAGGCCTGTATTGCTCTCTGAGCCTTGCTTGAGAGGCCAGCAGGTCTTCCTCAAACGATGGAAGCCAACTATTCACTTTTTCAAACTGCCATAGCAAAGCAATTCCCCAATTTTCAAGTAAATGTTTACAGTATGCCCTTTCTAATGTTATTTTCAAAAAAATGGTTAAATTATTTTCCTCAACCAGCATCTTACCTCATAGCACTCACAGTAGTTTTTAAGACATCCTGATCGTTTGCAATTACATCCTTTGCTATGACGTCGATCTGATTCTCCTTCCTTTCCTTTTCCTATTTTAGGTTTAAAAGCTTCAGGATTTCTGTCAAGGCATGCCTATCAAAACAGATCAAATATCAAGTGAAGTTTAATCACAGGAAATGAACTCTAAATACTGCAACGGGAATTCATTTTATTTGTACAACAAAGAGTTCTACATAAAAGAGGTAAAAACTGAAATTTTTATCAGTTAAGTGATATAAAAATAATCACCTTTATTGCCTTTTGCCTTTCATTTTCATGTTCCAAATTATTGTAACAATTAGTACAATTGCAGTTGTTGCAAAATTCACCATTTGCAAAGCAATCGCAGTATCTGAAATATAAAAATCAATGCAAGTTATGTAAAAAAGACATTGTTAAAACAAACACAACTATGAATTTTCTGATCTAATAGCATTATATATGTGGTAAAGCATTTCAGAAATGTATTCAACTACTTAGAGTTAACATATATTGTCAACCACATGATAAAGCTCAAAATTAAAGTCATCAGCTCCCAGAATTTTAGTTTAGAAACTTAGTTCCAGTAGCAACAGCTATCGACACATGAGCTACATGATTTTATGTGCCCCCAAAGTAAGTTATTTCAAAATCATGAAAAAGGAGAAATATTGGTTATATTCTGTTAGTGGAACCTGCTCACTTGAACTATTGTTGTGCTTCTTCGGAGTCTAAACTCTCATAAGACCAGTACTTTTCATTTAATTGTTTCATATCAGATCTCTTAGTTGAGTACTAATAAACAAATTAATCATCCAACAACTTTAAAAACCACTCAGATTAACACCTCATTCAGGAGACCAAATTATAAAGGTCATAATTAAGGTCAAGTGTATTATTATTAAGGATAGAGACTATGTCTGTCTCCTGCTGCTGTGATCTTAACCCCTACACCTGTGCCTCATTTATTGTAAAGACTCTACAATTATTTCTTTCTGAACAAATGAAACAGTATTTTCACATTGTTATGTTCTCGTACACACTTGTATGTCTATTTGAATTACTCAGGCTTATGGAAATGGTCTGTTAAGAAATTTTACCAAACTACATTTATTTTTAAAAGTATTTTTAGGTATATCAATGAAAAAACAGCAGCAAAAAGACTTACAATTTCAAACACAACGATTTTGTACAGTTACAAGGTTTTCTGGGCCGACTGGCGGACTCTGATGGGATTATGCTATACAGACACACACAAAAAGATAAACATTTTAATCAATTAAAAGTAACTATTCAAAATTAGAAAAGTCCATAACCTGTAAATTATTCCTAAGATAAAACTTTAACAAATGTATCCATCTCTAATAAAAAGTTTGCTACGTTGTTCCATTTACATTAAGTTCAAAAGCAAGTTGTAACATAAGGAGGCAGAGAGCCAAGATATAGGGGTTGGAGGCAGCGTGTTATCATTAACTTCCACAGAATATTCCAAAAAATACCCTCCCTTAGAGAACTAGAGTTGCAATCTCCTCAAAACTTTTTAGATTCAATTCTAAAAGGTAGTGAGAAGAAAAGGGTGTGTGGGGCTGAATTATTTGGAAGGGGAGGGAACAGTAGACTGGAACCATCCAATGCTACAAAGGCAAAAATTAACAGATTAAAAAAAGACAAACAAACAAGCAAAAGAAGCAAGGACCTAACATAACAACTTAAAAACCAGTCCCCCGAAAGGGAGGGAAGAGGGGAGGGGAGGGAAGGTGAGGAGAGGAAAGGAGAGGACAGAGGAAGAAAGGAATGGAGAGACAGAATAATAAAGCATGTGGAAAAATTGGTGAAACCAAGAAAAAGATATTTGGGAGTTATTTTCTTTGATGAGCTGCTGATATATTTAATACATGAAAATAAATACATGACTTAAAATTTAAAAAGGCCACCCACATATCACTAGATTTCCACCACCCCCACCACTGACTAGGTCATGCCTGGGAAAACTCTAGAGGCCTCCATACTAAGCTGAAAACTCATCTTGAACACAAAGCTTAGCTAGAAGTGGGGAGGGGCAGAGGCAGAGTAAAACCCTCCAGGTTGGCAAAAATACAATTATTCATAATGTGTGGTGGAGGGCTCCTCTGGGGGAGGCCGGGAGAGGAGAGCACCCCTGGGTTGGTGCTGATGTAGTGTTGACTAATAGGACTAAAACAGGCATCTCAAGGGGTGGCCCTCAAATAAAATATTTGGGAGTTCTTTTGACTATTCCTATAACATTTCTGTTCAAGTATTTCAAGATTAAAAAGTACCACAGAGGCACTGCTTGCATAGCTTTGGGGAAAAAAGAAAAAAAATCAAATAAATTATTTAATATATATATAAAGTGTATACACACACACACACACGAAATACACACACACACACATTTTCATGCTGCATTTAACCTGATCCAACAACTTAACTGACATATTTTCTAAATACTCACCCATTGAATGGAAGCCTTGCCTGGGTCTGGATCCCTGGTGTACCAGTAAAGTTAGAGTTGCTTGCTATAGACACATATGAAGACTGCTGTAGCTGCATGTAAGGAAAGACAATTTTAGACCATAATTACAAAAATGGACAATATTCTCAGATATAATGATCAGTAAGAAGCACAAATTCATCTATTAAAATAGAAAAAATAGAATGAAGAATTTCATACAAACATACTAACTCAAGGAGGTTTTCTGAAGATCCAAACTAACATTAACTGAGGTGAAAACAATGTGAATCTTTTTTTTAAAGATTTTGTTTTTAGACAGGGGAAGGGAGGGAGAAAGAGAGGGAAACATCACTGTGTAGTTGCCTCTCAGATACCCCCACCAGGGACCTGGCCAGGCATGTGTACTGACTGGGAATCGAACCAGAAATCCTTTGGTTTGCAGGCCAGTGCTCAATCCACTGAGCTATACCAGCCAGGGCCAATGTGAAATTTTAAAAATACAGCATGGTACAAATACAATACATGTTTTCATAGAGAAGTATGTTATCAGAATTGGAAAATTATAAATGCCCTAAAAGTATTACAATAACATGTATTGGCTAAAAAAGTGCTGTTATCTGCTTGTAAATAAAACTTATTATATTGATCATTCATCACCCTGCAAGTTATAGAAAATGAGAAGTTACATGCACCATAATTAAGTTCCTACTTAACACTGATTTCTAAACATAAGAGATGCTAATAATAAAAATAGTGAACATTAATTTTTAAAATCAGTACCACATACTGATGTACATACTCCAAAGTACATGTCATTCAGTTTCTCTCTCTTACATTCAGAGTAGATCAGTTTAACATCTTAGAACATGGTGCTAATTTGCTTGGTTCTTACATGAAAAAGAAAACTTCCTCTTCCTAGAGGCAATACTCCTAATCCAAGCCAGCCAACTGGACATCTGTAGCTTCAATCTAAAGATGACCAAATTGCCCTGGCCAGTTAGCTCAGTTGGTTTGAGCATCGCCCCATACACCAGGGCTCTGAGTTCCATCACAGTCAGGGCACATACAAGAAGCAACCAATGAATGCACGAATAAGTGGAACAACCAATCAGCATTTCTTTTTCCCTCCCTTCCTCTTTCTCAAATCAATTTAAAAAAAAAAAAAAAAAAACGAGTTAGAGGGTTTGAATAGTTTTCAAAATGTGACAACACTAAATATCTTAGACCCAATTATCCTTTGGGAAATGCAATGACTTAATTTTTGCCCCATACCTGAGTAACGTATTGAGCTGGAAGCACCGCATAACCCACATTCCCTGTCCCTGGAGCTGGTGCCAGCACAGTGCCTGGTGGCAGGTTAGTGAGGTTTGGCTGGATCTGTGGCAGTGGGGTGGCAGGCATGATGAGCCGCTGCTGTGGCTGGCTAGTAGTAACTATTTGTGAAGTTGGATTGATTGGCTTTGGAACAACCTAAACAAAAGAAGGTATATCAATCATTACAAAAATAAATTTTACAGCTTCTCAATTCAGTATATATCTCTTGTAATTAAATCTTAACTTTTGCCTGTGGCCACCTAGCTGGCTGCTCTTGGATGGGGTCCATTCTGCACCTAAGGCAGGAGATGGTGGCTTCAAAGAAAATGAAATAGTTGCTGGAGCTGACCAACTCTAGACTCCAACTTGTTAGGAAAAGCGAAGAACATGTGCTGGGGTACAAGAGGACTCTGAAAATCATCAGACAAAGCAAAGCAAAACTGGCCATCCTTGCCAACAACTGTCTTGCCTTGAGGAAATCTAAAATAGAGCACTAAGCCATGTGGGCTAAGGTTGGTGTCTATCACTACAGTGGCAATAATAGTGAATTGGGCACAGAGGTGTGGAAAATACTAGAGTATGCACACTGCTATCAATGACTCAGGTGATTCTGGTATTATTAGAAGCATGCCAAAACAGACTGGTTTAAAATAAATCATGCAAAATTTGCCTTTAATAAAAATGGCCAGAGCTTAAAACAAACAAACTAACTAACTAACTTAACTTTTAATTTTAAAAGTAAACTGTCCACCTGAGAGAGACTGAGAAAAAAGTTATTTGACACTCACTTGTTTGACAGTCTGTGCAGACACAAGTGGGACTGACATCCGCACTGGAGTGGTGCTGACGGCGGGCTTTGCTTTTTTAAAAAGGGGGAAAAATGACAATTTATTTTCAGAAAATAATATTTAAAGTATCTTAGTTCTCTCAAGACATCCTCATGAAAGAGCTTAACAAATTCCACCTGCTTCCTATTTGGAGCAATCTTTAATCAGGATAGTTACCTTTCAAAATTCCTTAACCCATGTACCAGGGAACTTATATCAAAATTCCTTAGCCCATCTACCAGGGAGTTATAGTCACTTTATGAGGGAATATTTCCATTTAAGACATTCTTCCAAAAGTACTTCAGTCTGTATTCAGATGATTTATACAATCACTGCTAAATACAGTCAGATGAAATGTTGCATAAATTTAGAAACCTGCCTTTGGGGAGCTTGGGTAACAATGCTTTTCTATACTATTTCTAATTGCTGTGTTTATATTCAAACCAGAGAAAATATCATTCTTGTGTAATTCATTATTTAGAGGACCTATTAAAAAGCAGCATAGCATGAAAATTAAGAATATATATGGGCTCTTATAAATCATCAAACCCTGGAGGTTCAAATTCTAATTCTGCTACTTTCTAACTGCTTAAATTCTCTTTGCCTATATCTCCATCTGCAATATAGAGGTAGTATCTCCCTTAAAGAGTACGAGAATAAAATACATTGATTCATAAGTTTATTAGGCCCTGGCTGTTGTGGCTCAGTGAACTGAGTGCTGGCCTCCAACGAAAGGGTTGCCGGTTTGATTCCCAGCCAGGGCACATGCCTGGGTTGCAGGCCAGCTCCCTAGTAGGGGGCGCAAGAGAGGCAACCATACATTGAGGTTTCTCCCCCTCTTTATCTCCCTCCCCCATTTAAAAATAAATAAAATCTAAAAAAAATTATTAGAATAGTGCCCAACAAATAGTAAGTACTCAGTAAATATCAGATGACACTGTCATTGTTTTTATTACTACAACCATTACTACTATATAAATGGCATTGTGGACAGAGTTCCAGGGAAACTAAAGAACAAGATACCTGCTCAAAGAGATAACATACAAGTAGAGCCGATTAGACAGTAGCCAGATAAAATAAATACTGTTTAAAATAAAAAGGGAAAGTCCTGTGGCAGTTCAAAGCAGACAGAAAATGTAGGTGACTGGCAGAGAATGGGAGTATGGAAAGAACGTGTTAAGGGCACTGTGTCTGAGGAGGGTCCTGATCAGTGGACAGGTTGCAGAGAGGGCACACAGGCTGGAGGACATGCCTTGCTGAGGATGAAGCTTGAGAAGTGGAAGCTGGATGCTGGGAAGCTGCAAAACATTTCACAAAATGTTGGTGAACAGATCAATTCGGTTAGAATCTAGGGTTAAAGTGGGCAAGCACAGGCACAAAGAAGGCAGACTGCAGCTATTCTGAAGACCTTGAATGTTAGACTAGAAATCTCTCTCTCTTTTTAAAGATTTTATTTATTTATTTTAGACAGAGGGGAAGGGAGGAAGAGAGGGAGAGAAACATCAATGTGTGGTTGCCTCTCGTGTGCCCCCTACTGGGGAGCTGGTCTGTAAACCAGGCATGGGCCCTGACTGGGAATCAAACCAGCAACCCTTTGGTTCCCAGGCCGGTACTCAATCCACTAAAGTCATACCAGCCAGGGCAGAAACCTGTACTTTTAATTCAGTAGGCAATGAGAAGTTTCTAAGGGTTCTGAAGTACAGAAATACTATTGAAATAGCACAAAAAAAAATTGTGTTTGGAAGCAGTGTGTAAAACAGAACGGAGTTGCAAGAAACAAGGAAAATTAGAAGAATGCAAAAAATGAGGGTCTCATCTGGGGTGACAGCACTGGGAATGGAAAGAAGAGATCAGCTGCAGAGAAATGGTGGAGATGAAAGGACATGAATTATCAACCATTTGGATGGTAGAAAATGTAAGTATAAGGGAAGAAAAGTCATTGCTAAGCTTTCAAGTAGCTGGGAACATGACAGCTATTAAAGCTAAAATTTCAGGGGAGAGCACGTTGAAAGGGAAGATGAAACCTGACATAGAGAAATGCCATGAAGAAATTCAGGAGACAGATTGGTACTACACGTCATGTTTGGACCAAAAGAAACACGTTCATACTGCCTACTGCCACTTCCAGAGTCTAAAAAAGGGATTTAGAAAGACAGAAAGAAAATCCCTTCAGGTTTTATTTACGCAAACAGTCTAGAGACTGGTCTGGAAGACAGGTTAAGAAAATGGGCTCTAAAATGCTCTGAACCATAAAACAAACAAACAAACAAACAAACAAACAAAACAAACAAACAGTCTTCCCTTGACAGAAAGGCTGGGAGGGTTGATGGCCGAAGACCAAAAGGTGAGTCTTAGAACATTAGAGTACCCTGACCTAAAAGGGAGCAGGCTCCTGTAGCAAGGTGACAAACCTAGGGAGAAGGGGAAAGAAAGCAACCTCCAGAAAGTGTATGATTAGTGGTGATAAATGCGTATCTCTGAATACACATACAAAAAACAAAACAAAATGAAACAAAAAAACCCACAAAAAACTAAACAGTATGCTTAATAAGGATGAAGTTTGCAGTAGGTATGAATTACATCTCAATAATGTTGCTGTACAGAGAGTGTATCCATAAATTATAGAAGCAGTGATATCCGATACCTGATTTGAAAGTTTCCTGTTCTGTTTGATTCTTCTCAGTTACTTTATCTTTAGTAAAGTTACAATAACTATTATAGTCTGGTCTCAGCAATACTATAAGGAATTAAAAGGTAAATTAAAAACCTGAATTCATGCTAGGCACACAGAAGAGTGGACTCCCTACACCACTAGCACATAGAACAGCAATTATGAAACTAGTTCAATTAGAAGAATATAAGAACTTCCTAATGGTCTGTGAAATAATGGGAAAGGAGTGTGTGGCCTGTCCTCAGGCTCAAATGATTCTTATTTGGATAATAAAGACAGGGTAACTGTCCCTGTGCTCTAGTGCATACGAAGAGTTAGAAAATTTAGGAACTCTGGGTTTACATTAGCTTGGCATCTGCATTCTGAGTAACAGAAACCTGGGTAATGAAGAAAACAGAACACTGTAATTATCTTCCGGGGGCAGGGAGTCATATTAATGTTCTACAGTAAGTTAGCAGTCCGTATTTCTCATCCTCCTTAATATTACTACTATTGCAGTTGTCATAGAAGCTGGTATAATCTTTTATTTTTTAGTCTTTAACAGTAATTCTGAACAATGCTTTCAAAATAGCCCCTTCCAAACTTCAGAAACCATACCTGCAAGTTCTTAAGATTTTTTAATTTCTTAAATTGATTTCCTCCCTCACCAAGATGGTATATTATATTCTAAAAAGGTTAACCAAGTACGTTTCTGGCTCTTCCTGCCAGTTAACAGTTGTAGCCTTTGAATACTGATTTTTGTACGGCTTTAGTGGGAAAATGTATTAGAATGAGCCAAATTCCTTTTGGCGTAAGTAAATCACTCACAGAAAATCAAGCCCTTAGAAAAGCATAATGATACATTTGATAAATTAAAGCAACTATTTAGTGTATCTCTTAATAAAAACTGTAAATTTAACTCATTATTCCTGTGAAGTAATATATATACCCAGATCTTTTATGGGCTAGGAGAGAAAGATAAAAAGAGAAAAATACAGGTGGTTACAAGGGAAATCGCATGAGTAGTAAGTGTATGTGAGTGTCTGAAGAAGTTATGTAGAGAGAAGGAGCCAGAGAGCAGAGCAGGAAAGTTGAAGGTGGGAAGCAGAAAAGGAAAGAGCAGGGAAGCAAAAGAGGGGGGAAGGTGGAATAAGGAATTTCCAGGAGGTGAAGAGAATAGAGAGGTAGAGAGGAGCAGAAAAACAGACACGAAGTTGGAAAAGAAGGCACCAGTAAATACACTGGAATTATGAAACGTCTAACCCATCCCTCTGCTCTTCCTGCATCTTCAGCTCCCTTTTCTGCTTATACCAAAGGTTTATTCTTTCTTGATAATGAGTAAATTCGTCTTAACATTATACTGGAAATGGGCACTCAGCATATCGTATACATATAAATACACATATAAAATATAACCAATTGTATCTAATGACTGTTTTATATCTAAGGAAATTGAACTTGTAGTATTGGGTTGGCTGAAAAGTCCTTTTATTTTTTTCTATAGAAAGACAGTTTTCATTTTCGCCAATAACTTTACTGATTTGGATATTTTGAGTATGTTGGCTATTTTGTAGGTAGTATAACGTTGACTGCTCTCAGTGTCTTGATTTGATCGCTGTCAATGTTAACTGGTCTACCCAACCGTGGGGCATCATCCAGTGAGGAATCTCCAGCACGAAACTTTGCAAACCAATTTAGACATGTTTGATAGGTCACAGCACCTTCTCCAAACACTGCACAGATCTTATTTATTTTTTATTTTAGTTGCATTTTTACTTTTCTTGAAATAGTATAGTATAATATGCCAAAAATGTTGTGTATTTTCTTTCATCTTCAATATTAAAATAGCTACACAAAATTCTCCAATTCTGATTAAGTTTTTAATTTAAATGCACACTGATATGACAGCTACCACAAAACAGTCTAACAAAATTGTTTCCAATGAAGTTAAAGACAATTAAGCGCTACTAGAGCCATCTTACAGAAAAAAACAAATGACCTTTTTGGCCAACCCAATACTTCTGTTAGTACCCTGATAAGTTTAAGTATTAAGAGAATATAAAATTTGACTCCCCTAGTCAGCAATATGTTTCATTTCCCTCTCATCAAGAGTACTGATTGTGGACTGTCTTCCACAATCAGTTTAAAGAGGGATTTGAAAATATAATTACATGTCTAATTTTAATGGAATATACAGTAAAATAGTTTCCCTCATGCGTCCTCTATTTTTCTCCCATCACTAATTTAAAAAATAGATTTTCCCTTAGGTAAAGTAGCTAGCAGCAATAGATAGCTCCAACCTTCTGATTCTTTAATAAAAAGGAAAGAATAGGTCTTCAATTCTATTTGCAGCCAGTAAACAATAAATCATTCACTTGCCATCAACTACTTTTTGATGTCATTAAAATATGCAGCAGTCTTCCAAGGGAAAAAATTAGGCCCTAAATTATAAACTGCCCTGATTCTTTCACAACATTCACTTTTTTAAGTATGGAGAAAGGTTATATGCATGAGTCTGTGTTTCAAGTGGCAGAAAGGATTAAACATTATCAGAAAATGGATGGAATATAAACAGGAATACCTTCCAGGAAAAAAACAAATGAGCAAAATAACAGATGATTTCAATGGCTTTTTATCAGCAATTACAGATTCAAAATAAGAATACAAATGATATAAATTTCTACTTATCATTTATACCTTGCCTACTGGTCATTTCAGCTCACCCAAACCTTATCAAGCATCTTCACAGTTTAGAAAATAAGATAAATAATTTGGTTCTATCTCAATTTATCCCACTGGCATAAACAGTAGGCTTTTAAACTAGCAATAAAATGGCCAACTGCAAATTGATGAATAATTATGATTATCTGGTGGTACAGCACACTGTGTACCACCTTCCTAACAGAATACATAAAACCTGATTCTATTTCACTGCTTTCTATAACAGCTGCTGACTCAAACTTTCAAGTGAAATGCCATACTTAATCAGGATTTCAGCAAGGACTGATGTTCTTTAATAATGTTCAAAGCATTAATTACTATTTTTTAAAAAAATGGTTACTAACCTTGCTGAAGAGGCTGAGTGTTTGTACTGGGATTCTGACTACCTGGCTGTGTTGAGCTACTGGCTGTTGTGGCAGTAACAAGTCGGACATAATGAAACTTGCTTCCGGGCACTTGGATCTGCTGGACATTGGGAGCAGTTGCCAGAGGAATAATTGTCTTAAACTGTGATGTGCTCACGCCTCCAACAGTAATGGTCTGCACAGCCGATTTCACTGCCTATTAAACAATACAACATGGCTATCATTAATCTGGTATTTAACTTTCCTACACCTTTTAATTTAAGACAATCGCTCAAGTAAAAGTATGTTCCTGTGTTTCATCAAAAGCTGTTGAAAGAAATAACCTGTTCAAAGAGAAATGCAAAGAACAGTAATGAATACAGGTGTGAAACCCACAACGATTGAGTTCTGTCTTCCATCTCTAGTGGTTAACATCCTTGATAATCCAGGCCAGATGACTTGCTATGAAGAAATTATTACTTAAATTACAAAAACTCATACAGTTTTGTTAATATCAGGTAAAATTTATGAGAAAAAAAGATTATTTTAAAATTCCCAGAAGTAAGCCTCATATTCAATACATTAGAAAAGGATACAGACATTTGGCTTTATTACTATCCACCAAATTGACTAGTTCCCATGTTCTAATGGAGAAAGAAACCCCAAAAAGCCCTCTTTAAGTCTAGTAATTTCTGAAAGGCTTAGAGCACTCCAAAGATACAAACGTACCCACTAACACATGGGCAGGAGACCAAGTTCAGTCCAGAATTATACCAGCTTGGTTGTCTAGGGAAACGAACTACTTTTGGGTGATTCAGATCTGAGGTAGTAAAATTATTTTTAATTTTCTCCTTCAGTTTGAGTTCCTAAAAAACTAAATGAAACATCAGAAACGAAACAGAACAAATGTCTCTTAAGGTTCTCTAATCAATGTTTAATCAATGTATATAACAAACTATCATACAAAGCAAAGGTCCAGACAAAAA
>PVKM010001813.1:15373-72334 GCA_004027735.1 Carollia perspicillata
TTATTTATTTATTTACTTTTAGAGAGAGGGGATGGGAAGGAGAAAGAGTGGAAGAGAAACATCAATGTGTGGTTGCCTCTCATGCGTCCCCTGCTGGGGACTGGCCTGCAACCCAGGCATGTGCCCTGACTGGGAATCGAACCGCGATCGTTTGGTTCGCAGGCCCGCGCTCAATCCACTGAGCTACACCAGCCAGGGCCAGACAAAATTTTTAACTACTTCTGTAGTATTATTTTATAAAGAATCACATCGCCACCTATTCTTCAAAAAACCCTCATGCTAAAAGATAACTAACATGATTGAGGACATCTATATTTGTTATGTAAATAATAATTTGTTAAAGAATAATTCTTAATAATTTGAACATTTTCTTAAAAGCCTGGAAAATTTAAATAAAGAAAAAAATATCATTTAGCTTGAAAATTCTACAGGTAATAGTCAAAGGAGATTCCTTCAGCATAAAATAATTCACATATTATCATTAGGCAGAGGCACCACAAAGCAGATTTAAAATAAAGAGATAATAGCCTTTACAGTCGGTGAGTTAAATGAGAATATAAAACTTAAAGAGATAAAATGCATACATAAAGAAGCTACTGAAAAATCAAGCAACCTGAGACAAATACATACAATGGTGCAAGACACAGTCCCTGCTGTATCAGCTCTAAATGGGGGAGAAATACTGTCTTAAGAAACAAAGTGCCTCAAACCTACCAGTTAAGTGTATTGGTTACTTAATATGTATACGTGCCAGTGCTTAACAAACTCTAAGATGATCTGACTTAAACCTAGTGACCACTTCACCAGCTGGCCACAGCATGGCACAAGCACAGGGGCCAGTTTAGTTAAGTGTTCACAGTACTGTGTGTGCCTTTCCCCATTTCTTTACTTTCAACTTTTCTATGTCATCGACTTCAACCTACAACTCTTAGAAGCTGCATATAATTGGGTCTTAAAAATAATCAGATTTGACTATATTTTTAATCAGCATGTCTGTTTACATCTAACATAGTTTCTTAAATGTTTGAACTTAAATACTATACTTCTATTTGAACTACTTACTCTATTCTGTTCCTATTTTTCTCTCCTTTCTTGCTTTCTTTTTGGTTAAGTATTTTATTATTTCATTTTCCCACTGTGATTTATATATTATAATTCTTTTAGTGCTTACTCTAGAGATTACAATGTAGAAACTAAGTCAGTACTTTACACACCATCCAGACAGTGAAAGAGCCGTAGAACACTAGCACCATTTACTCCTGCCCCATCTTTGTGTTGTTAAGTATTGTACATATAAGTTAAACTCCACAAGACATCCATTTATATATACTAAACAAATTTACCTTTTCTGTCCTTTCCTTATGTGCAGGTCTGCTGATGAGAAATTTTCTCCACTTACTTTCTGAAAACATCTAGTCCTTTATCTGTATCTGATAAACTCATCTACTAAATTTTTAATCTCCATTTTAAGTTTGAAAATATTCATATTTATCATAAAAATATTCATGATTCCTTTTCATAGTTTCTAATTCTCTGCTGAAGTTTCTCATCTTATTAAAGAAATTTCTGAATATATTACTCAGGTATTTTAAAAATCTGAGTCTGATAATTCTACTCCCTGTATCTCTTGGTTTTCAATAATTTGGCCTGGTTGCCTGGTATGCCTGATGATTTGTCACTAAGTGCCAGATACTATTTATGAAAAATCAGGAGATAATTTGAGGATCTGAATGTTATACTCCTCCAGAGAGAATTCACTTAGACTGCTGGAAGGCAGTGAGGAGTGAGGGCAGATTATTTATACCAGTTACAAACTGAGGTGATTTGATGCTGAGCTTCAATCTTCAAGAGGCCTTGTCTATTTCTGGTTCACTCTGGCCCCACCATACTTCACTGGCCCTAATCAGCACTGGTGTGTCCCCAGGGTTCCTCATCCTTGTTGGGGAATGACCCCAAATTTTTGTCCGTTAGATCTAATAAGATTAACAGATCATCTCAGTTTCTCCACTCTTCTGTGGGCACCTTTTGCTCATTTTTTTAGTCTCTTAGCCACAACTTAACAAATCAGCACAAACACTAAGGGGAAGCGTCACCATGAGTATTGGGTGGACTTCTCTAGGCTTCCCTTTACTTCAGGATGGTGGCCTCTGATGTCCCAGTTCCCTTGGTACTCCCTCCAATGCCAAAAGGATTTTTAAAGTATATTTTACTTTGCTTTTTAGTTGTTCTTGGGCAGAATGAGTCTGCAACAAGCTAGTTCTATAGGTCAAACAGAAAATCCAGAGTTCCTGGGTTTCAGTCTAGACTATATCACTTCCTAGTGTGTGACCTTGTGTAACTAAAACTTTTCTGTGTCCAAGTTTCCTCATCTGAAAATGTGAAAATGGTACTTTATCAAAGGATTGTTGTTATAAAGTGCAAATAATAACTCATCACATATTACAATGCTTAACTAATGTAAATTGCTATTTGTATCATCATTATTATGCCAATTACAGATGGAGAAACTGAAGCTCAGAAAAATTAAGTATATTCTCCAGGGTCATACAGCTAACAAGTAGTAGAGCCAGGATTTGAACCAGATCCAATTCCAAAGCCGATTCTCTTAAGTTAGACATTATAATGCTTGCTGTTAAAAATGCTCAGTGAATAATTAAATGACTGAACAACCCTGGCCAATGTGGCTCAGTTGGTTGGAGCACTGTCCTGTAAACCAAAAGGTCAATACAAGTCAGGACACATACTTAGGTTGCAAGTTTGGTCCCTGGTTGGGGCACCTACAAAAAGCAACTGATCGATGTTTCTTTCTCTCTTTCCTTTCCCCTTTTTCTAAAATCAGCAAGCACGTCCTCAGGTGAGAATAAAAAAAAAAAAAAGCAACTATCTTAAATTAAAAATAGCTATATTTAACAGGTATTAGTGGCTGCTGTAAAAAACATGGTCTTGAAAGATTTTTTCTATTTGTTCAAGCCATTTCTATTTACAGATTAGTGTAATTATATATTTAACATAAAATTTCTTTGTTCATTTTCCAATCTGCAAATTCCAAAAGTCCTCACTCAACTGAAGGTTTATCTAAAAGAAAAAATAGAGCAAAACTCTTTTTGTTCTGCAAATGAGGATTCTTATTTTATCTGGCGATTTTGGAGACAGATATATAGATGTTTCAGCCAATATTCAAAAACACTGCATTTGTAGGGTTCCATATTAATGTGCTTCCCCCCCCCCCCCGTTTTTGTACAATTTGCAATTTGGTCTATTTGTAAACACGGTTTATAAATCATTATTTAGACATATGGGCTTTGGTTCCAGTTTGTCTCAGTCTTGTATGTATTCTGGCAAGCAACCTAACACATCTTTATACCTTTGCTTCTCTAACTGTATAGGGGAGAACATTACCACTAAATGAAATTTGAATAATGCTTTGGGACACTGCACATTATGCTGTTGGTGATTACCAGAGCAAGAGGGGGTGTGGGAGGTAGAAGAGGGTAGAGGGAAGACAGATAGTAATGGAAGGAGACTTGACTTGGGGTTGTGAATACGTAATATAGTATATAGATGATGTATTATAGAATTGTACACCTGAAACTTATGTAATTTTATTATCCAATGTCACCCCAATACATTTAATAAATTATTTTTTAAAGACAGCATATGGCCCTGGCTGGTGTGGCTCAGTGGATTAAGCACTGGCCTGCAAACCAAAGGTCGCTGGTTCGATTCCCAGTCAGGGCACATGCCTGGGTTGGAGGCAAGGTCCCCAGGTTTCTCTCACATGTTGATGTTTCTCTCCTAGTCTTTCTCCCTTCCACTCTCTCTGAAAATAAAATTTTGAAAACAAAACAAAACAAAACAAAAACAAAAAACCCCAGCATTTGTTTAATCTACTTCAATTTCAGAATAAGTTTCCTCAATGCTGGTTGGGTAGTGTTTACTATAGCGTGTTTGTTTCACTAAACAGTAGCTTTGCAGGATTAGATACATAAAATGGCCGACTTTTGTCAAATCAATTGGTAAAATTCTACGGTTAAAAAAGTTAAATAAAGGCCTTTGTTGTAGGACCTCTTAAAGCCTTTAATATACTAATGAGTATTATAAATTTCCTAAAAGGATGTGGTGTATGGTACTCCCCACACTTATTTATAAAAACAACTGCATTTTCTGAAGGAATTCTCTTTTTAAAAATTTGTTTATAATATCTGGATGCTAAGAGAAGGGTAGATAGCATTTATTCATGTAAAGACACCTCACAGGAAATACTTTTTCACATAAGTTATAATAAACAATAGAACAGAAATAATAATCCTAAACAACTGGAACCATAAAAGTCTGATGTGTGAAATCTCTTAAAGCAGCAATTCATAATATGCATGCATTTCTACCTAAAATATGCCTTAAGACTCAGTTTAAATCTAGATAACTGCAAGCTAATTTTGGCATAATTTTATGACAAAATTATGAGGGAAAGAGCTCGCTTTTTTAAAATTAAAATATAATTGACATAAAACACTGTTATTTGTTTTAGGTACACAATATAATGATAATATATGTATATAAATGTATATATTGCAAATTGATTACCACAATAAATTTAGTTGACGTTCATCATTGCATATGATTACAAATAATTTTTCTTGTGATAAGAACTTCAAAAACCTACTTAGCAATTTCCAAATATACAATATTTTTTAGTATTTATTTTTTGAGTTTCTGTATATACTTTATAATATACATTAACTATAACCACCATGCTGTATATTACATCCCCAGAATGTATTTGTCTTATAACTGAAAGTCTACCATTTGATCACCTTGACACATTTCATCTATACCCCCTGCCTCTGGCAAGCCACCAATCTGTTCTCTGTATTTGTGAGTCCATTTTTAATTTTTGACACATATAAGTGGGAGCATATGGTATGTGTCTTCCTTTGTCTGACTAATTGCACTTAGCATAATCTCCTCTCAATGTCCATCCATGATGTCACAAATGGCATGATTTCATTTGTTTTTATAGCTGAATAATATTGTGTTTGTGCATGTGTGTGTACTAATAAACACTGTATTTTCTATATGCATTCATCTGTTGATGGAGACTTAAACTATTTCCATACTTTGGCTATTGTAAATAATGCTGCAATGAACATGGAGGTACAGATGCCATTTCAACATGGTGATTTCATTTCCTTCAGATAAATATCCAAAAATGAAATTGTTGGATTATATGGCAGTTTTATTTTAATTTTTGGGGGGAGGGAACCTCCATACTATTTTCTCCACAGTGGCAGCACCAATTTACATTCCCCATCAAGAGTGTACCAGGGTTCTCTTTTCTCCACATCCTCATCAACACTTATTTCTTTTCTTTTTGAAGGTTTTATTTTTGGTAAGTCATTTTAACAGGTGTGAGGTGATATCTCAATGTGGTTTTGATGTGTTCTTCCCTCATGAGGAGTGAAGTTGAGCATCTTTTCATGTGCCTATTGTCCATCTGCTTGGCTTCTCTGGAAAAGTGTCTCTCCAGTTCCTCTGCTCATTTTTTAAAAAATATTTTATTTATTTATCTTTAGAGGGGAAGGGTTAGGGAGAGAAATATCAATGTATGGTTGCCTCCTGTGCGTCCCCTGCTGGGAACTGGCCTGTAACCCAGGCATGTGCCCTGACTGGGAATCGAACCACGACCTTTGGTTCACAGGCGCTCCATCCACTGAGCTACACCAGCCAAGGCCTCTGCTCATTTTTTACACTAGATTGTCTTTAATTCAGTTGTATGAGTTCTTCATACATTTTAGATATTAACTCATTATCAGATACATGATTTGTAAATATTTCCTCCTACTCCATGCATTGCCTTTCATTTTATTGATGGTTCCTTTGCTGTACAGAAGCTTCTTAGTTTGATGTAGCCCCTCTTGTTTATTTTTGCTTCTGCTTCCTTTGCTTTTGGAGTCCAATCCAAAAAATCACTGCCAAAACTGATGTCAAGGAGCTTACCTGCTATGTTTTCTTCTCAAAGTTTTATTGTTTAAGGTCTTAAATTCAAGTTTTTAAACCATTTTGAGTTGATTTTTGTGCATGGTTTAACATAGTGGTCCAGTTTCATTCTTTTGCACGTGATTGTCTAATTTTCCCAACACCATTTATTAAGGAGACTATTCTTTCCCCAGTGTATATTCTTGGCTTTGTCATAACTAATTAACAATATATGCATGGATTTATTTCTGGGCTCTCCATTGTGTTCCATTGAACTACAGGGTCTGGCACAAATAACACCCCCTTTTACTGCAAAATCATTAGCATGTAATTCTGTAACATAACATTATTGCACTCAAGCACCCCATATGACATTTTAGGTAAAATGTTCAAATTAAAACTATAAATTATTACACTCACATTATTATCCTACCAACCATAAGCAAGCAGGCATTACTTCTGCCAGATGCTGTATGCAGCTGTGTTTATGCCAGCACCACACCGTTTTGATTACTACAGCTCTGTAATATAGTTGAAACCAGGGATTTGTAGGGTTCCATAAAAATATGCTTTTCAAAAATTTGTGACACAGTATTTACAGAGCTACCATCATGGAAAAACTATGTTTACATTATCCTAATTCCCAAAGTTTGGGTTATTAAAATAAATAAACCTACCAAGAAGCAAATCTGCAAGCTATAAAATGCTTTCAAATCAGAAGAGACAAATGAAAATAAAGAGATAAATGTTATACGTATTATATGACTAATGACAGTGACAAACAGAGATGAATACCAGAACTTTCAGCACAGATTTACTGACTGGTAAAATATTATTAAACAGATTTAAGGCATTTTTGTGGTCAATGGATGTGGTCCTTTTCCCCTACCCATGACTGAAGGCTGATCAGGGGACCCTGGCCAGAAAGAATATGTATTGTTTTGGAAATGGATTGTAACTTTCTCTTTATCACCCTTTGGGAGTGGCTTCCTGTCCTGTGACTGCTTCTTGACCTTTTCTTTACCCTGAGGTAATGTAATTTAGAGTCACAAGTAGGACATGTGCTTCCTTAGTCTGGGACCCCTTAAAACAGCCTCAGACCCAGGGGGGTACGGTCTGTTTTGCACCAACCTAGCACCATTGGTATATTCCCCTGTAATAAGCAGCATGTCCACATTTGCTAGTCCACGAGGTGGGTTTTTTAAAAAAATTTTTAAGGAATATCACAAACACTTATGCAGCTCCCCACTTTGGAGCTCTTATGTTATAGCAGTCATGTGCTATTTTTTCATGGATATTAACCCAATATATTTTATTCATAGTTATGAATTATAGTGGCAAAGACAAATAATTTATATATGATGTAATAGAAAGAAGCATTTAAAGAAATGGTCAAATGACCTTCTCAGCCAAAATTAGACAATTTGCTTTATAAAGTATAAGCCTTATAAAAATCAGAAATCAATCATACTAAGGATTAAAACATATTACCAAGATAGGGTAAATAAAATAGTATGGGATTGACCTAGGAACAGAGTGCTAAAGATCAAAGGAGTAGATAAAAGAAATCAGCCCTGACTGGTGTATCTCAGTGGACTGAGTGGGGGCCTGTGAACCAAACAACCGCAGTTTGATTCCCAGTCAGGGCACATACCTGGGTTGCAGGCCAGTTCCCAGCAGGGGACGCATGAGAGGCAACCATACATTGATATTTCTCTCCCTCTATCCTTCCCTTCCCCTCTGAAGAAAAAAGAAATCATATGGGGGGGGGGCCCAAAAACCAGAATTATCTTCTGGAGGGTAGGCTCCTTGTAGAACAGGCTTCTTCCACCAGATGAGTGTTCTAGGAACCCATCTGTACCAGTGGCATTGTTGTGAGAAGCTGTGTTCAGCTTCAGTAAACTTTTTTTTGGATGACTCTTCCAAAGTGTTTGCCCATTTCATGATGGAGGATTTACAAGCTCACCTGCCCACGCCACACTGAGTGTTCATCAGTTTTTGATTCAAAACAGCAAGACTTCCATGCCCTACCCTACCTATTCACTCAATCTTGCCCTAAGTGATTTTGTTTGTTTGTTTCCCTAGAAGAAAGAAGTCCCCAAAGGAACATGTTTTGCCAATGTGGAAGAGGTGAAACAAAAAATGGTAGAAGCACTAAAAGGCTTCAAAACTGACGAGTTCAAAAACTCTTACGAGCAGTAGATAAAATGTCTCGATAGGTGTATTGCATCAAATGGAAAGTCCTTTGAAGGTATCTGAAGTTTAAATATGTAAGAATATACAATTTTTAGTAAATAAATTCCAGTTTTTTGGGGGGTCACTCTTAGTAAAGAATAGTTTATGATGAAAGCTGCCATCTCAAATCAATGGAAAGTGATGAGCTAGTTCAATAAATTGTATGGATTAACCATTTAATCTAAAGAAAAACAGCTGGATCCCTAATAACCTAATTCTTGTTACAATTCCAAATAGATCAAAGATTTACTGAAAAATGAAACCAACAGTGGCATAAAGCCAGACACATATACAAAAGGAAGAGAAAAGTCCAGAAATAAACCTGCGCATATATGTTCAGATGATTTTCAACATAAGTGCCGCTCTCACCAGGTAGCTCAGTTGGCTGGAGTGTTGTACTGATACTCCAAGGCTGCAGGTTCAACCTCTGGTCAGGGCACATATGAGAATCAACCAATGAATGCATGAATAAGTGGAACAACAAATTGATGTTTCTCTCTCTAAAATCATTTTTTTTTAATTTTATTTATTTATCTTTAGAGGGAAAGGAAAGAGGGAAAGAAACATCAATGTATGGTTGCCTCTCATGTGTCCCCTGCTGGGAACTGGCCTGAAACCCAGGCATGTGCCCTGACTGGGAATCGAACCGCGGTTGTTTGGTTCGCAGGCCTGCACTCAATCCACCAAGCTACACCAGCCAGGGCTCTAAAATCGATTTTTAAAAATTAAAAAAAAAATACCCAACCAAACAAAAAAACCCATAGGTGCCAAGACCATTTACCATGGAAAAGAGAGTCTTTTTAACAAATTGATGGGAAAACTGGGAATCCACATGCAAATGAATGAAGTTAAACCCTTTCCTAACATGAAATATACAAGTTAACTCAAAAGGGTGAAGCTCCATGACACTGAATTTGGGAATGATTTCTTGGATATGACACCGAAGGCACAGGCAATTTAAAAAAATCATTAAAATTAGATTTCATAAAAATTTTAAAATTTTGTGGCTCAAAAGACACTGTCCACTGAATAAAACACCAACTCAAAGAATGGAAGAATTCTTGAGCTGAATTTTTGAGCTCCTATAGCTCAAAAATTAAAAATTCGTACATGAAGACACTATACAACATTTTGAATAATTTATAGAATATAAATAACCCAATTTTGTTTTTGAAAGAAGGGGCGGGAGAAGAAAAGGAAGGTGAAGAAAATAAAAAAATATCAATCATTCATAAACTTATCTGAATTCCCAATCCAAACATAGTGTAAAAACAAAAAAGATGATTGGTGAAATGTGAATTAAGTAGGTATTTAAAGGCATTAAAGGAATATGGGTTAAGTTAAAAAAAGTGTATCTATTATAAAAGGTTTGGCAAAGGTTTGTATTATTTTGGCAAAATAACACAATAATTGATAAACAATAAAAGAATAAACTGTTTCAAGTACTCGTAATAGTAAACCTACTTTTGCACCAACCTCTATACACAAAGAAACATCTATAGATATAATGACATGATTTACTTTAAAAGAAAAAGAGCCCAAAGTACAGAGAAGGTTATAGGTGAGAATAAAGTAAGTTGATAATTCTAAAGTTGGATGAAGGGTACATGGAGTTAATTATACTATTCTAACTTTAGATATTTGTAATTTCTCTAGTAAAAAGTTTTTAATAACATGACGACAGTACTCCACAGATATTCAAGCAACACAATTATAAAAGCATAAAACAAAACCAATATGCTAACATTGAAAATAGATTATAGTCTCAATCATTTATTCCTTCTGCTCCTTTATCCTGGCTAATGGGTACTGGTATAAAGAGCTATACACAAAATAACAATTCAGGTAACAAAATCAATGGAGCCTGCTGCCTGGAGTTACCTCACCTCCAATTCATCCAACAATCTATGTCTCAAAGTTAATTAAGAAAACAGATTTCCTCCACTTCAAATTATACTCATTACCACCATGACTACTGCCAACCCAAACATGTAAGACACTTCACAGCAAAAGCTATCACCTTCTAAAACCTGTGTCCCAAAAGCGTTCTCTCAGCTTTTTGATACTGTCGTTACTCATAACACTTCCTGCCTGGATATTTGCAAAACAAATTCAAAATCAGCTTCATGATTCATCTTCACCTGCCTTGAATCCACCACACAAATACCACCTTTTCTGTAAACTTCAGTTTCCTACTTTTATTACATTCCTGTTGCCTCAGAAACATTCCATGAGTCTTCATTTAATGACACATTTAAGCTTAAATTTGCTTTGTTTTGAAAATTATCATAATCTAATCCTGCCTTTATATGCTCTCCATGTACATCTATTTTACTTCTAGTCCTTTTACTCTTGCGGCTGACATCCACTCTAATTCAGATCTACCAAAACCTTAGCTCGAGGATGCTAGCTCTACTCATCCCAACTGTGGCTGAATCCCCTTACATACGATCTTGTGCCATCACATCTTTTCTGGCTTTTGCAATTTTACATGTTTAATTACTTGATTCATTTGTCACATTCCCTTATACACCTCCATAGACTTTGGTTCCATGTGTCTATTTTTGCTCTCTACTGTTTCCCCCAAAAGTACAACCCCATCCCATAGTAGGCATTCAATAAGTATTTGCTGATTGGGGAATGAAGGGATGCCAGGACTTACCCCTTTCTTTTTAGTTTCGTATCACCTTACTACAACATATTTACCACACAACTTAGCACCTGTTTCATTATTATTCATTGTTGGCTTACTTCCTTCAATTTTGTATGCCCAACCACTGTAAGCTCTTCTGTAGTTCCCAAAGCTTCAGCATGGGGCACACACAGAACTCAGTAAATATTGATAGACACTGACAAACACAGAATGAAAGAGTATCTCTTTATTACAGGAAACCATTTTATTCAAGTTTCCAGTTTCCTACCTCCCTAATGCCAATTACCTGTGTTAAAATAGCACTAAAATGCTATATAAGAATGATACAGTCTGATTGCTGCTAATAACCAAAATATCAATTCTTTTCTGCTTCATAGACATATTGCCAGATTCTACTTCCTAGCCTCCCATACAGTAAGGTAAGGAGGCTATATGACTAGAGTCTTAGCTAGTGAAGTGAATAGACACAATGTGCCCTTTCAGGTCTGGCCCCTAAAAACTTCCCACATGTGTTTTTCTCCATTCCAGCTGGCTGGAATGAAGGTCACCTTCAGGGAAATTGATAACATTATTCAGCTTTTATGTATTTCTAGCCTATTATAAATATTAGCATTTTATTTTATTATTATTTTTTATCCTCACCCAAGGACATTTTTTTCACTGCTTTTAGAGGGTGAGAGACAGTGAGCGAGACAGAGAGAGGAATTCAATCAGTTGCCTCCCGTATGTACTGTGACCAGAGATCAAACCCCCAACCTATGGATGTGCCTTGACTGGGAATTGAACCCATAACCTTTCAGTGTATGGGATGATGCTCTGACCAACTGAGCCACACTGGCCAGAACAATATTAGCATTTTAAAATAAAACTGTCATATCATTTTCTGAAATATATTCTATGGAATCAAATCAAATCAACATAACGATCTGATACTCAGTGGTATCTATTATATTTTTTAAAATACAAGAAACCATTCTTTAGTATTCAGACATTTTTATTATTCCTTTTCCTCTGAAAACCTATATATTTCAATATAACATTTTATGCCTTTCTTTTATCATAATTATACATAAATTGAAAATCTAAAAATATTATTTCCTATTACCCTTATGCATAATTCTAAATGTTAAATAATTCCATCTGGATTGAGTTAATACAATTATTGTATACACTTAATCAAAGCAATATAACTATATTACAAATTGTAATTATTATAATATAAATTTTTTGGTAATGCATCTTCCAATAAGATGCATAAGACTCATTTTTAAAGACTGCTTCCTGTATCCATAGGTGAATATTAATACTGCTAAAATGAGTTTTAGCACCAATTCTCTTCCTAATTTTTTAAGAACTATAAATGCCAAAAAGCACTTTCACAAATACACATATATTAACAGAAATATATTAACTGTAATAATATACATTAATACTTTGAATTCCTTCTGAATTTTATACCAAAAATTATACTATATTCTACCATCAAAAACTATTTAAAATGATCTGAAACTCACTTAAGTCCTTCTTCAATTTAGTAGAAAGAAAAAATGAGAACCTAGGAGCTTCCAGTCAAGACAGACATGCTTCACCTCCTTGCACAACCACAAGAAGGATCACAACTAGCTTCAAAACTAAAAACACCCAGAACTTCCAAAAAATCAAACTGTGTGGAAGTCCGACAACCAAGGATTTAAAGAAGCCATATTCATCCAGATGGGTAGGAGGGGCAGAGATGGGGAGCTGGGGTGGAGAGGATGCAGTGTTGGTGCACGAAAGGCAGCGGTGGTGACAAGGCAGCAGAGACCAGAGGAACAGGAAGTCCCACATTCCCATGTAGTGGACAAAAATTGAGTGGGATACCTTGGATGTGAGCAATCCCAGTGCCAGGCCAGACCACATAGTCCAGGGTTCCAGGGCCAGGAAAATAAAGCCTTATAACTTCTGGCTGAAAAAACAAGTGGGGGTTGGGGTAGTAGAAGAAACACCTGGTGTCTCAAGAGAGTCTATTTAAAGGGCCTGTACGGTCCTAGACTGTAAGCACACCTACCCACCATGGGAACCATCATCAGGGCAATAGCTAGAGGAGCACCAGTTGCATATAGGAAGTAGGTGAAGTGACTGGAAACTGGGTGAGTACGAAGCAAGCCTACAGCAGTAAGGCAGCAGCTGTGTACCCTCTCTGACCACCTCTGCCCCTGCAACCACCCATACAACCACAAAGTAGTGAAGCGGGTTGCTCTACCCTGGCAAATACTGAAGGCTAAGCCTCATACAACTTAACAGGTACACTGAAACAGGGAGTCAAAGCAGCTCTACCTAATACACAGAAACAAACACAGGGAGGCTGCCAAACTGAGGAGACAAAAAAATATGGCCCAAATGAAAGAACAAAACAAAACCCTAGAAAAAGAACTAAACAAAATGGATATAACCAACGTATCAGATGCAGAGTTCAAAACACTAGTGATCAGGATGCTCAGAGAACTCATCAAGTACAGCAAAAGCATAAGGGAAGAAATGAAGGCCACACTAAGTGAAATAAAAAAAAAAAAATCCACAAGGAACCAACAGTTCCAGGGAAGGAAGAAACAAATCAATGATTTGGAACATAAGGAAGAAACAAAAATTCAACCAGAACAGAATGAAGAAAAAAGAATTTTAAAAAATGAGGAGTACAAGACGACTCTGGTACATCTCCGAAAGTGCCAACATCCAAATTATAGGGATGGCAGAAGGAGAAGAGGAAGTGCAAGAAATTGAAAACTTATTTAAAAAAATAATGAAGGAAAACTTCCCTAATCTGGCAAAGGAAATAGACATACAAGTCCAGGAAGCACAGAGAATCCCAAATAAGTTGGACCCAAGGAGGAACGCACCAAGACGCATCATAATTAAAATGCCAAAGGTTAAGGATAAACACAGGATCTTAAAAGCAACAAGAGAAAAGGAGACAGTTACCTACAAAGGAGTTCCCATAAGACTGTCAGTTGACTGCTCAAAAGAAACTCTGCAAGCAAGAAGGGACTGACAAGAAGTATTCAAAATGATAAAAAGCAAGGACCTACATCCAAAACTACTCTATACAGCAAAGCTCTCATTTAGAATGGAAGGGCAGATAAAGCGCTTCCCAGATAACGTAAAGCTAAAGGAGTTCATCATCACCAAGCCCTAATCACATGAAATGTTAAAGGGACTTATTTAAGAAGAAGAAGAAGATCAAAACTATGAATATTAAAATGACAACAAACTCACAACTATCAACAACTGAGTCTAAAAGACCAAACTAAGCAAATAACCAGAACAGAACAGAATCATAGATAGGAGATCATTTGGAGGGTTATCAGCTGGAAGGGGAAGCAGGAGAATCGGGGATAAGGTACATGGAATAAGAAGCATAATTGGTAGGTACAAAAATAGGGTAATGTTGAGAACAGTATAGGCAATGGAGAAACCAAAGAACTTATATGCATGACCCATGGACATGAACTAAGGGCGGGGACTGCTGGAGGGAAGGGGCCTATTGGGTGGAAGGGGGCAAAGAGAGAAAAATGAGACAGCTGTAATAGCAAAATCAAGAAAATGTACTTCAAAAAATTAGAAGCTATCTGAACTATAAGGGAGAGTATTTTTAATAATCTGTAATCACTCATTTTTCAATTTCAAAGATATATATCAAAAAGGCTTATTACCAAAACGTATCAAAATGATAGGTGCTTTATTTATCCTGATGCATTCAGAAATAGGAAAAAAATGTTAACTTCCTGCGAAGATGATGTCCTTTAGCTTAACAGAGTTTTTGATTGCACAGATGTCTGCATTTCATCTGAACTCATTCAATGGTATCTTTAACATTTGGATATTTCAGTATATGTAATTTTACCTCAAAAGAAAAAAAAAAACCTCTAAACAAATAGTGAATTCTAGTTAATGGTATACTAGATGAAATAATTGGGGAGAAGTACATTGAACATGTGCAACTCTTTTTGAAATGCACTTTAAAAATAAGATGTTTAATGGATAGAGATATGGACAGATAAATGACAAAGCAACTACAATAAAATGTTGAATCTAGAATTTAATTATAGAAGCAAAATAGAATTCTACCCAAGCTAAGAAGACTCAGAAGTAGGAAAAATTCAAGAAGTTATAGAAATTAGAAAAGTAAGAAACTTTCCTTAAACCACATATACATAGCTTATGCTTCAAAATTCCTCACATTGGAATCAAGTACATTCTGCATTCTGAATGGCTATGAGATGGTTCAATTACTTAGCACAGATAGGGCAGACAAGAAGATGTGTTTGCCAAATAATAGCAACCTCCCCAACCCCGGCAAAAAAAAAAATCCCACTCCCCTAGACAGAAAAGCAAAACTGGCAAGAAGAGTGAGGTGAATTCAAGGATGTCCATGATAACTTGCATAACTCTCAAAAGTGAAGAGAAGGATATTTTGAAGATGTATCCATGTTCATCATTAAAACATTAAGGGGAAAATTACACCTGAAACTAATATAAAATAATACTGAAGGCAAACTACAACTGAGAAATAAAAAGAAAAAAAAAGATATTAAGGGGGAAAAAAGTACCCATCAACATCATACATCAAGTATAACCAGGCCTTACATTTTAGGAATATTTACTAACCAAATTCATGAGGAAAAAGGAGTTTCAAGGTTTCTAACCACTGCTTCTTTGATCTAGTTATCCAAGGTCTGCAAACCTTTACTTTTCTTTTGTCCCCTCTCTAATAACTAGGAATTTTTTAAATTGAATTTACTGGGATGACATGGGTTAATACAATTGTATAGGTTTTAGGTGTACAATTCTATAATGTATCATCTGTATATTGCATTGTGTATTCACTACCCTAAGTGACTTTACCTTTCCGGAACTTCAGTTATCCAAAAGATCAACTCTTCTGAAGCTTGTCTGATCAGATTTGATGTAATCAATAAATACCCCAGCTTCATGTTTTGTGCTAAGTCACCCACCTTTAATAGAATATTTTCCCCACTCTAAATATGTAAGTTTAACATGCAAAAATTGTTTAAAAAACCCAGATAATCATTCCAATAATAAAATAAGAGGCAATCTCAGAAATGGCCTAGATATTGCAACCACTGGATTAAGGACTTTAACTAGGATTAATATGTTAACAGACCTAGTGGGAAAGGAAGACAACATACAATGAACAGAGGGGAACTGCAACGAGACAGAAGCTTTAAGTAGAAGTCACATGGAAATGCTAGAAATAAAGTAAGTACAATTACCAGAGATGAAAAAGTCCTTCAATGGGCCCACTAGCAAACTCCACACAACTAAGAAAAGAACTGGACTTCTGGCCAAAATGGAGGTGTGGGTAGATACACTGTGCCTCCTTGCACAACAAAAAAACAGAACTGCCAGAAAATCAGACTGTATGGAAGTCTGAAAACCAAGGAGTTAAAGAAGAAACATTCATCCAAGCAGGTAGGAAGGGTGGAGGTGGGCGGCCTGGGCGGGGAGGACTCGAGGCAAGTTGGTGGCTGGAGGACTGGGGTGGGTGAGGTGTCAGCTGGCGGACAGGGCAGTTCCACATTTGCGTGTGGATAAACTGGGAAGAACAACTGGACAGTGAGACAAACTGCACAACCCAGGGTTCCAGCGTGGGGAAAAAAAGCCTCAAACCCTCTGACTAAAAACCTGTGGGGGTTGCATCAGTGGGAGAAACTCCCAGCCCCACAGGAGAGTCCATTGGGGAGACTCAAAGGGTCCTAAAATGCACACAAACCCACCAACCCAGGAATCAGCACCAGAAGGGCCCAATTTGCTTGTGGGTAGTGGGGAAGTGACTGAAATCCCATCAAGAGATGAGCAAGCAGCACTGCTTCCTCTAAGACCCCTACCCCGCAACACAGGCACATGGGTTGCCCCACCCCAGCAATACCTAAGGCTCTGCCCTTTACTACAAAACGGATAAGTGGAGACAAAAAATATGGCCCAAATGAAAGAACAGATCAAGACTTTAAAATAGAACCAAGCAATGCAGAGATAGCCAACCTATCAGATGCGGAGTTCAAACCACTGGTAATCAGGATGCTCACAGAAATGGCTGAGTATGGTTGCAAAATACATGAAGTGAAGGCTATGCAAAGTGAAATAAAGGAAAATACACAGGGAAGGATCAGTGAAGGAAAGGAAACCGGGACTCAAATTAATTCATCCCTTTCCTAAGACCCTGATGTCCAGTCATTGTGTCTTAAACCTCTTCCAACACATCTCTTCCTCCCTAGCCCTGTGGCTACTAATCTGGCTCATACTGGCGATACTACAATAATCTAATTTGGTGATTCTCTAACCTGACCTATACCTTAGAATTTTAAAATATTGAATCAGAGCCAAAAGGCTCTGATTTAAATGGGGTCCAAATAGCCCCTAGCATTAGTTGTTTCAAGAGGTCCCCAGGTGCTTCAAAAGCGCAATCACGGTTGAGAATGGCTAACATTAACTGTTCTCTCTCAGAATCCAGGCTTACCTCTCTCCAAACTATCTTTCATAATGTCACCGCAGTCATCTCTTTAAAAATGCAAACCTCATATTATCCTAGGGTGGTGGTTTAGGATTACTTAGAGCGCTTTCAAAAATTCTGATTCCAGGCCAAACTTTGGACCAATTAAAACAGAGTCTCTGGCCCTGGCCAAGTAGCTCAATTGGTTAGAGCACACATAGTCCTGATACATAAAAGTTGCAGTTTTGATCCCTGGTTGGATGAAACAACAAATCGATGTTTTTCTTCTCTTCCTCCCTTGCTTCCTCTCTCTCTAAAATTAATTAAAAATTTTTAAAAAGGCCCTGGCTGGTGTAGCTCAGTGGATTGAGCACATGCTGTGAACCAAAAGGTCGCCGGTTCAATTCCCACTCAGGGCCCATGCCTGGGTGGTGGGCTGGGTCCCCAGTGAGGGCCACGTGAGAGACAACCACACACTGATGTTTCCCTCCCTCTCTTTCTTCCTCCCTTCCCCTTTCTCTAAAAATAAATAAATAAAATCTTAAAAAAAAAAAGGAATCTTCCATAGGTCAGTTGGTTAGAGCGTTGTCCTGATACACCAGGGTTGTAGATTCAGTCCCTGGTCAGGGCACATACAAGAATCAATCAATGAATGCAATAAATAAGTGGAACAACAAATATATGTTTCTCTCTCCTCTGTCTCTAAAATCAATCATTAAAAAAAAATTAAACAGTCTCTGGGGATAAAAACCAGGCAATGGTATTAAAGCTCCCTAGGTGATTCCAATGTGCAGATAAGGCTGAGAACCACTGTCCTAGCAGCAACGGGAAGAAACAGAAAGTCTTTAAGAACAATACTCCTCTTGAAGATAATTAGACTTTCCATTAACTTTAGTACCCTCAGTTCTCACATTCCCAAAGCAACTTGGCTTCCTGAAAGGGCCAAACTTGTAGACATTTTTGTAAAGTATTACCTCAATCCAGAAATCCTCCTCTGCTCATCTACAGTTAAGACCCAAACCACCTTTAAAGTTAGTATCTTTCAAGAATTGCCTCCCTTATGTAGACCTTTTCTGATACACAAAGCAAAGCTCATCAATCTACCTGTGAACATTAATGATTCTGCATGGCAATTCTTAGTGTTTAAGTCTAACTTAAACTGAACTACTTGAAATTAAAAACTTATCTGATTTATGCTTTTAGCCCCAGTACCTATCACCATGCATAGTATATATAAGCACTCAAGTATCTGTTGAATTCATTTCATTTAAGTAAATAATTATTTATATTATTATACAGGTAGAATCCCATTTTAACAAACTGTAAGAGGCATCATATTTATACATTATATTCAGATCTTATTAGAACAGAGACCAATAGCCTGATATTTTTTAATGTAAGGCAAATATTTGTTCTATTTGTGAACAGTAACAAATTAAGGGAAAAGGCAAGTTCAAGGGCAGTATGTTTTTGGCATCACAAGGGTGGTACCTTACAGAATAATGATACTTGGGTTTCCAACTGAGTGTGTCCTCTAAGACATACCTTTTTCAAAATGTTATGCTGGTATAATGACATCTGTATGTTTTAAGAAAGTGAGCTAAGACTTCTTACTTAACCTAAGAATAAAATGGTAGGTACTTTGCCACCTTAAAAACTCTAATAATATGATTACCAGCATTTGATGCCAATTTCTAGTATTCTGTGTACTCTATTACCCAGCAAAAGTTCAGATCTCCCTAAAATCCAGGACAACCTAAGCAGAACACAGAGTATTTATCAAAAAGAGTTACATTTAACATTTTAGATTTATATAGTCACTATATATGTGACTTACAAAAAGAGTAATTTTGCACAAATATTAATTGAAGAAGAACTAAACACATAATACACCTAATTCAAAAGAGTTTTGTTGTGCTCATATTCATATGAGCCATGAAAACCATCTTAGCATGTGAAATGATCACTAGGTTCACTATGTGTTTTAGAGTAAGTTTTTGATGTCATATAGCCTTGATTACTAAATCAATCTAGTATTCACTGAATGTCTATTCAGTTTCCTGGGAATATATTCAGTATCTGGAGTGACTAGTAAGAAAATAAAGGCATTAACCACAATACTTGGCACATATGGTTAATTTTTTTTTACCTTATTTGGCGATTTCAAAGGTGAGATGGCTATTTTATTTGGTGTCTGTGTTGTAGAATTTAAAGACGATCCAATAACACCACTTTCAGATATTGTTATGGTCTTTGATGGAGTCCCGGGAGTAGACTGCGAAAGAACCCTACCTGCAAATGAGAGGCAGCACATCAGTTTGACTTTAAAATAATAATAATAAAAATAAAAAGTGTATGTGATGATGATCTATACTCACAAGGGCTACAGTATGTTTACTATTTTATATGTATCTACATATGAACTTTAACACTCAAATGAGTCCTTGATGAATTATGATGAACATAAATGGAAAGAAACAAAAGTATTTCCTAGTAACACTTAGTAATTTACACCACTTTAAATAAAGCCCGAGAAAACACTTCTGGTAACATTCTCATCAATCTTGTTAAATCTATAGAAAACAGTCTCAGGATAACTAAGCAACATGCCCTATGTAACAGCTCAAAGTTAGGACTTGAAGTCTTAAAACTTCAATCTCTGTTTTCACTATATTACCATAGCTCTCTTACTATTTGAACTTATGCCACAGGATATAGTTAAACCCGCATCTATAAAACATATAGTTATGAAACTAACTTGAATATTATTTGGTTTAATACTGCCAAAAGGACAAAAAATTTTTTTTTCTGGGCAGTTTCCAACAAGAATAAAGAAACACTCTGTTCTCTTCTGGACAATAACCTTCAGGAACAACAGTGAAAAAACACATGTGTCTGGATGGCTTAGAGAATTAGAAATCATATCACAATGAGTTGAAATATCAGTAATTTTAATACTAGGCAAGAAAGGAATAAAAAGGTGATACACCTCCAAATTCTTAAAAGACTGTGATAGTCATTAGTGCCATTCATCAAGTATTCTGGTTCTCTCCCATTCTGGGTACTTGGTAGAACTGTACTTCCTAACCCTCCCCACTTCCGATGGTTGACTAGTTCTAGCCAACAAATTATGGATAGAAGTGAGGTGTGTCATTTCTGTGCCAGAATATTTATTGCCTATGGAAGGCTTTACAAAGCTCTTTCTCTCTGCCACATCTGAGATGATGGCTCCTGTGTCAGCCTGAGACCTTGAGAGACTCAGGAGAATAACCTCCTTCTAATCCACAATGGACAGGAAGATAATCATTAAGTACGAATTTAAAAACATTGGGGGATTTTTTAAAAACTTCTGAATATGGAGATTCTTTGTTGTGGCAGGAAAGCCAAGATTATCCTGATTGATCCAGGCTACCAAGTTGAAGGATTAGAACGATCAGATGCATAGAACTAATGCATAGAAATAAAAAAAATGTTCAGTTCAGCACTAAGAAAAAACTAACAAAAATTAGAAATTTTTGTTAGAAGTGACTGTTTCACATAGGTAGATATACTTTGCTTCCTTATACGGCCAAAAGGAGGACAACAACCAATGAAAAAAAAATAACTAGAACTGCCAGAAAAATCAAACTGTATGGAGTCCAACCACCAAGGAGCTGAAGAAGAAACATTCATCCGGACAGGTTGGAGGGGCGAAGACGGGTAGCTGAGGCAGAGAGGATGCATGGCAAGGTGATGGATGGATGGCATACTGGGCAGGCAAGGCTGTGGCTGGCAGACCAGGCAGTCCCACGTTTGCATGCAGACAAACTGGGAGGAACAACTGGGGAACAAGACAGACTGAGCAACCCAGGGTTCCAACATGGGGAAATAAAGCCTCAAAACCTCTGGTGTTAAAAACCTGTGGGAGCTGCAGTGACAGGAGAAACTGTCAGTCTCACAGGATAGTCTATTGGAGGGGCCAAAAGGGTCCTAGAAAGTACACAAACCCACTGACCCGGGAATCAGCACCAGAGGGGCCCAGTTTGCTTGTGGGTAGTGGGGGAAGTGACTGAAAGCCAGCCCAGAGCCAAGGAAGCAGCAATGTTCCCTGTCTGACCCCTCCCCCACATATAGAGCCACAACACAGTGATGTGGGTTACCATGCCCTAGAAAATACCTATGGCTCTGCCCCTTACAATGTAACAAATGTGCCGAGACAAAGAAATATAGCCCAAATAAAAGCACAGATCAAAACTCCACAGAAAGAGCTAAGAGACAAGGAGATACCCAATCTATCAGATGCAGAGTTCAAAACACTGGTAATCAGGATGCTCACAGAAATGGCTAAGTAGGGATGCAAAATAGAGGAAGAAGTGAAGGCTATGCAAAGTGAAAAAAGCAAAGTATTCAGGGAACCAACAGTGACAGGAAGAAACCAGGACTCCTATCAATGATTTGGAACAAAGGGAAGAAATAAACATCCAACCAGAACAGAACGAAGAAACGGAATTCAAAAAAATGAGGAGAGACAGAGGAACCTCTGGGACAAGTTTAAATGTTCCATCATGCGAATCATAGGGGTGCCAGAAGAGGATGAGCAAGGAATTGAAAACTTACTTGAAAACATAATGAAAAAGAACTTCCTTAATCTGGCAAAAGAAATAGACATGGAAGTCCAGGAAGCTCAGAGAATCACAAAGAAGTTGGATCCAAGGAGGAACGAACCAAGGCACATCATAATAAAATTACCCAAAATTAAGGATAAGGCGAGAACCTTAAAAGCAGCAAGAAAAAAGGAAAGAGTTACCTAAAAACGAGTTCCCATAAGACCATCAGCCAATTTTGCAAAAGAAACTTTGCAGGCAGAAGGGGCTGGAAAGAAGTGTTCCAAGTCATGAAAGGCAAGGACCTACATCCAAGATTACTCTATCCAGAAATGGTTTCATGTAGAATAGAAGGGCAGATAAAGTGTTTCCCAGATAAGGTCAAGTTAAAGGAATTCATCATCACCAAGCCCTTATTATATGAAATGCTAAAGGGACTTATCTAAGAAGAAGATCATCAAAACTATGAACAGTAAAATGACAACAAACTCACAAGTATCAACTGAACCTAAAATAACAAAAACTAAGCAAACAACTAGAACAGGAAGAAAATCATAGAAATGGAGATCACATAGAGGGTTATCAGTGTGGAGGAGAGGGCAGAGAATGGGGAAAAGGTACAGGGAATAAGTAGCATAAATGGTAGATATAAAATAGATAGGGGGAGGTTAAGAATAGTTTAGGAAATGGAGAAGCCATAGACCTTATATGTACAACCCATGGACATGAATTAAGGGGTGGGAATGCTAGAGGGAAGGAGATAAAGGGGAGAATAAAAATGGGACAACTGTAACAGCATAATCAAATATACTTAAAAAAAGAGAAATGACTGTTTCAACACAATCAACTTCTATTCACTAAAAAATGTTTCAAGCAGATGCTGGATAATCAAATCCACAGAGGGGCCTACTTGTTTTTCATCCAGATAGCACTTCTGATTATCTAACATCCAAATCTCTTTTTATCCTTAGCTCTGTAGACAAATTCAAGCAAGTATGTAAGTTATACAGTTTCATCTTGAAATCAATTTGCAAGGCATTTACATTCTACTGTCAGGTGGTCTCCACCTGAAATAAGAGACATTCCAGAAAACTATAGATGGGGCAGTTTGGGGCTGGGAGGTAGCATATCTGAGTAAGGACTAATTCTATAAGAGATTAATTCACTAGTGAATATTTTCACATTAACGAAGTTTGCTCCACTGAGGCAACTTTGTACCTTGGGAGTTCTAATAACAAGGACCTCTGTGTCTCACTTAACCATCTCAAAAGTCTTGTGCAATGGTTGATATTAGCATCTTACAGAAATAAGTAAAATGAACAGATAGTGTATTTACCCAAGATCAAAGAGAAGACAAAAGGAAGAGCCATGACTAACAAACAAGTCTCCCGATAGCTCCTTCCATCCACTACACTGCTTCCATGAACTATACCTTCACTCAGCAAGACATTCACTGAACCATATCTATGTGCCAGAAAGTGTGCCAGGTATTGTAAAGATAAAGATCGAACAACTGCCATCAATGTGCTATATACACATATGCTATCACACAGATGGACCATGAGGAAATCAGCTAGTCATAAAAGGACAAAGTTCAAGTGACAGACACAGAAAGCCTCTGCTGGGGCTAGAGCAGGGAAGAATGGGGAGTTATTATTTAATGGGTATAAAGATTCAGTTTTGCAACACAGAAAAAGCTCTGGAGATGGAGAGTGGTGACGGTTGCATGAAAATGTGAACGTATTTAATGCCACTGGATTATCCACTTAAAAATGATTAGAATGGTCACCTTTATGCTATACAGGGTTCGGCAGAAGTAATACCTACTTGAATGTGGTTGGTAAGGCAATAACATGGGTGTAATAATTTATGGTTGTAATTTGAATATTTTCATCTATAAAGTCATACGGTGTGTTTAAGTGTGATATTGTTATGTTACAGAATTACATTCTTTTTTTAAAAGATTTTATATATTTATTCTTAGAGAGAGGGGAAGGGAGAGAGAAAGAAAGGTAAAGAAACATCAATATGTGGTTGCCTCTTGCACGACCCCACCTGGGGACCAGGCCAGCAACCCAGGCATGTGCTTTGACTGGGAATCGAACCTGTGACTCTTTGGTTTGCAGACCAGCACTCAATCCACTCAGCCACACCAGCCAGGCCAGAATTACATTCTTATGATTTTGTAATAAACATTTTGTAATAAAAAAGGGCATTATCTGTGCCAGACCCTGCATATATTTATCACAATTAAAAAAATTAATTTTTAAAAAGTAGATGGGAAACAAAACAAAACAAAATTACCATTAAGAAAAACAATGAGTTTAGTGGGCAGACAAAATAGACAGTATTGCAATACAGTGTAAGTAAAAGAAAATTTAAAAGCCAGTGTGAAATTTAATGAATTCTAATTAAAGTTAAGTATTTGATAGGTATAATTAAGTTTTATGAAAATACATAGGAGATGGTCAGAAGAAGGGAACCTGACTAAACCTAGGGGTAAAAACCTTTCAAGACAGACAGAGGTAATTCAAATATAAAATGGAGGAGTTGGCAAAGAAAGGCATTTCAGGGAAAAGAAACAGTGCCAAGATCTTAAGTTCTGAGAGAACATAGTCCATTTGTTAATCTCTTAAAATAAGTTAAATCAGTAGGTCTGGAGCTGATGGGAGGTGAAATGAAGAGAGTATGTATAGATAATAAATATTTTTAATGCTAAGAAAGCACTAGCTTTTGAGCTTAATCCTAATGACCTGAAGCCCAGAAATGAATACTGCCAAGAAAATTTTAAGCAAGGTTATGACAAGATCAGATTTCCATTTTAGAAAAATCATTTATATACAAACAAATTTATCTTGACTGAGAAGCAAAAAGAGAAAAGAAATCCATCTTCAATGAAAAGCCCAAATGTCATTAAGAAATAATCTAAACGTACTTTGAAAGATCATTAGCTGCAATAAATATAAAGATGATGGAACCTCCTGTGATAAGAGAATTCAACAGGAGAGCTAGCTACTTTAGTGGTTTAAAATTTGGTTCACATGAATTTAAAAGGCTATAAAGCACTAGTTAACATTAAAAATTATTCCTCCAAACTAAACTTAATGCCAACAATTCTAGTGAAATTTTATAGAAGCTTATGCATTTTGGTAGGGCCAATAAATCTGTAATTAAAAGGTGAAGCACCCCTAGCTGGTGTGGCTCAGTGTATTGAGTACTGGCCTACAAACCAAAGGATCAATTCCCAGTCAGGGCACATGCCTGGGTTGCAGGCCACTCCAGTAGAGAGGCACACAAGTGCAACCACACAATGATGTTTTTCTCACCCTCTTTGTCCTTCACTTTCCCCCTCTCTAAAAATAAATAAATAAAATATTTTTTTTAAAAAGGTGAAGCTATGATTAGTGTGCAACACATTATAAATGACCCAAATGACCCAAATACCCAGCAATGACATCTATTATAGTCAACTGTAAGAGATGAAATCTGGACATTAACCCAAAATGCATTCAGACAGTTTGGCAAACACCAAAACTGTTTTATAGCATACAATTTCCCCACATAATTAAAAATTTTTAAGGGACTCTGTCTCAAACTCAAAGCCAGTAAAGAACATTGCACTGAGACATTCCTCTTGGTTAACTCTTTCCACCTATTCAAAACCTCCCAGGCGACTGACAGCCCCTTTTTCCTCAATATATCCAAAACTTGCTCACTTTCAGCCAATTGAAGCCTGCTTCTGAAACCACTTCCAAATCCCAACCCTTTCCCAATCTTTCCTCTGGGGCTATATGTGTCTTCCAACAAAGTCCTCAAGACACCAGTTTCCTATAGCCATCACAACATCTCTACTGAGGACCAAAGAGAAAGAGAACATTCATTCACCCAACACAGTCCTCAAACCACAATCTTTTCCATGCCTTCTCTGATTTGCTAAAATGAGAAGCCTCCCTACATATACAATTCTAAACCTCATAAAAATGGCAAATCATGCCACTGACTTCAGAGTTGCCTACTGTTATGCTGTCTATAAATTTAATAAAGACAGTAGTAGGTGGTTTTAATATATACTGCCTCCCCCACCCATACTTAACATCTGAAGCACACTCATCAAGAATATACATTGGAGCCCTGGTCGGGTAGCTCAGTGATTAGGGCATCGTCCCAATACACCAAGGATGCAGGTTCAATCCCCGGTCAGGACACATAAAGAATCAACCAATGAATGCATCAATAAGTAGAACAACAAATTGAAGTTTCTCTCCCTCTCTCTCCCTTCCTTTCTCGCTCTAAAATCAATAAGTAAAACTTAAAAAAAAGAATATACATAGCAATGGGTAATTAGCATATGAAATTCTCTAGTCAAAATATATCACCCAGAAGTACTTCCTTAAAGCATAATGGAAAAAATGAGCTCTAAATTGGTGGAAAGAGTACAATTTAACTATGAATTAAAGACCAGTCACCACAGCTACATGATTTTTCTCTAGAAATATTGAGCTGCTTGCCAGGCAAGGCATAAGAAGAGAGATGGACTTAACCAAGCTATTGTAGAAATAGAAAAAGATAATCAATGGTGTTTACAAGGAAGTGATAATGATGGGCTATGGACTCCATGTTTACTAAGGAAGAGTGTGAGGACAGGAAGAGGGTAATTATTAATGAGAAAGGGAGAGGGTTAATAGATCTGAGATTTCAAAGTCAAAGAATTGCCAGATTGGGAGTACAAAGGCTGATAATTTAGAATAAAGAGAATGAAATACTAAAATTAAAATTTCTGAGGTTTTACAGTTATTGGGTGATGATAAACTTTAAGGAACTGGGTTACACTAAGGAATTTGATGGTAAAAACAGCTAAAATTCTGTTATCACTTTAGTAACTACATCACTGTGACAATTTGCTATTCATAGAAAACTGCATATAGCCCTGACCCAATAGCTCAGTTGTTTGGAGCATTGTCCTGATACACTAGGGTTGTGGCTTTGATTTCTAGTCAGGGAACATACACAAATCAACCAATGAATGCATAAGTGAGTGGAACAACAAATTGATGTTTCTCTCTCTCTCTTCCTTATTCTCCCTAAAATTAATTTTAAAAAAATTTAAAAACCCTAAATTTAGATAACAAAATGAGCATATTAAAATACTGAAACCAAGAATTCAAAGAGAAACCATGAAATACTATACTCTCATGTGTGTTAATTTAAAATTATTAGACTTAGCACATGTGCTTTAGAGACACACTGCCTGTGTTCGAATTCCAGCTTGGCAATTTACTAGATGAGTATCTCCATTTCCAAACTGGCAAAAAGGGGCTGGTATTAGTGCCTACCTCACAGAATTGATTTCCAGAGGATTACAGAAGTCACTATATGTAAAGAACTAAGAATAGTGAGAAGCACCTAGTAAACACTACATTAGCTACTATTATTAAAGTTTAAGACTTTGTACTACTTTCATGGTAAAATTCTACCCAAAACTAAGGAAACTACAGTAATGGACTGATTTTGAGACAAGGCATTTTGCTTGAAGCACATATTTCATAAGTGTAACATTTCTTATTAATGAGTTTGGTTTATAATAAGCTATACTTGTTTCATTAATACATTTCAAAGAGACAGGAATAGCCTTTTCTTAAACCTAAATATATAACTTAAACTATAGGGTAAATATATAGCTTAATAAACTATAAAGAAATATAACCTGCAATGACTGGTGGTGATACTTGAGTGGTCTGTCCTGTAACTGCTTTACTATTAATTGGTTTTGCAAAGATCAGCTTCGTGATTACAGGACCAGAGGTTGGTGTTCGAGGCTTCTTAGCAATCTGAAATATATAAATAACTATGAAGACCATTTGCTTGTACGAAATACCTATTCAATCAAAATCAGACAAAAAATTGATATACAGAAGTACATACAAAATCAGCTCACTTTACAAAATATATCTAAGTATTAATGTTAAAAACATTAAAAATGTAGCCATTCATCAAAATAACATCCTTAGGCCAATATATAGTAATACTTTTGCATTTCATTGTAAATCCTTATTTTAGTCTCTGGTATATAAACATATGATGAAAACCAAAGTAATGTTAATAATAAAGTTTACTTAATAAACATTTAATAGTAATAATAAAACACTATGGCACAGCAATAATCTTTTTCAAGATAAAAAATTATTCAATAATAAAAAGAAGGAATAGAGTAAGGTAAGAAAACATAGTGCAAATGATGAAGCCACCTGTAAATATAATTAGATGGACCCCTGGAAGTAAAATATAAATACATATGAAAGATGGGCTTATGACTAGATGTTTAGCTTTAGATCTTACATCAGGGGTAGGTAAACAAAGGACTGATCAAGTTAATGCCCTAGGATGCAAAGAGACAACTTTGGCAAAACAAAAATTATTCTAAAGGCAAAACCTCTCAAATATTATTTACTAAGATACAGTTTACTAGACTATAAATTCCTTGAAGGGAGAGTATTTTACACATCTGATCTTAGGTTATATACTTGCACACTATTGACTTAAACTAAAATTCTCTACCAGTCAAAAAGGGGAGAATTAGCAATGTTTTGATAATAAAATTATCAATGCATG
Source organism: Carollia perspicillata (assembly GCA_004027735.1). Classification (NCBI taxonomy): domain Eukaryota; kingdom Metazoa; phylum Chordata; class Mammalia; order Chiroptera; family Phyllostomidae; genus Carollia; species Carollia perspicillata. Next base: position 43,917 of record PVKM010001813.1, read on the forward strand.
CAAAGACATAGCTTCCTCTAAAAGTTTAAAGCAGAAATTTAGGTGTAATAAAATTTTGCCCTGGCCAGTGTAGCTCAGTTGGTTGGAGCATTGTCCTGTAGACCAAAAGGTCGTGGGTTCAATTCCTGGTCAAGACACACACAAAGGTTGCAGGTTCAAGCCCCAGTTGGGGCATGTATGATCCCTGGTCTGGGCGCATACAGGAGGGAACCAATCAACGTCTCTCACATTGTTCCTCTCTTTCTCTCTGGCTCCCTGCCCCTCTCTCTAAAAATAATGGAAAACATCCTTGGGTGAAATTGAAAAAAAAAATCAGAGACTTTTACAGCACAAAGGACATTAAATATTAATTTTATCTTTGGGCAAATATTAAGGCCCGGGAAAGTGCTATTTATTATTGGAAATAATGTCTCAAAATGAATAAACGTGACTAACTTGAATGATAGAAATACACCAGAACCTGTAACAAATCACAGACCTTGATAAACATCAGCTTTGTGCTCAACTTATAAATTAAACTAAATAACACATTTTGTTACACTTAGCACATATTACTTTCTTACACTCAGAATATATTATTGACAAAACAAAATGTAAATGAAATGTAAATTGCTTTTTAGATAACAAGAGAATCCATTATTACTATATTAAAAGATACTCAACTTGCAAAACTCTGATCCATCCAAATAAATTCATAATTCTACTTTAAAGAAACTGATGTAATTGGGGAGACATAAAGAAGTTATATTCCTCAGTTGTTTTTACAGGCCTAAAACTCTAAAGTATGCCAGAATATGTCATCTATTGACCTAGTATTAATAATCTCAAGAGGTCAAAGTACTGATATTCTTAAAATCCATTTCTCAAAATGAACGATCTTAGCTACAAAGTAAAGATTAGGAATTTAAAGTATTTACTCATTTTAAACTGAGTTTCACAATCATATGACTATATGAATATTTACAATCAGAAAAGATAATGTAAACAGTACAACCAAAATCACAGTAATCAGTCAAATGAACAATCTCAACCTGCCCTCTTATTACGTTTCTTTAATGGAGATTTGCTTAAAAATAATGATTTCTGGTTCTATTAAGGAACCATGATTTTTGCATTATGAATTCTGAACTACCCTAGAACAAAATTACTTTATGAAGTAGAACAAAGCATAAAGGATCATTTTATAACAAATTTATCTAATCAGCAGATTAAGACAAAAAAGAATCAAAAAGGTGATTTACAAATAAAATAGCTGAGTATTTGATCAAATAATACAAGCAGATAATTTTTGGCACTGCATTGTATAGATATAAGAACTAGTTAGGAGTTATGCTGCTCCAGACAGCTAGTTATCACTCTTAAATACTATACAGAAGAAACATGGGAAAGTGTTTATATATCTGTAATTAAGTATAACTATACCTCTTTGTTACTGCCTCTGGCCTCAACTGTCACCTCTTTCCTTCATTTTTCAAGATGGGTCTCCTTCTTCCACCCTTACCTGCTGTCCATACCCTAACAGTTTCAATACTCATTAAACTTAAGACAACGCTGAAGACTATCTAGGAAAAAAACCAGAGAATCATATACACCGTGTAATAATAAACCAAATATTCTGGTGCCTGAAAAGGAAACATATAGATGTGTAGCTTATTTGTTTTTTCTGTGTTTCCAAGCTTTGTAGGTTACTTCTCAGTTAGAAAAATTAGGGTTGCCTAAAAGTAACTAGACAAGTAGAACAATATCCTAAATGGAGTTTCTTTTGTTTTGGTTATTGGTTTTTTTTTAAACCAAAATTCTTTTTAATAAATAGAATCAGGGTTTATAAAAGTAACACAATAAAAGAAGCCATTAGAATTAAGACTCAGTCTTTTTTTTTTTTCCGTCAGTAGTTAGGTGATCAGAGTAGAACATCATTGGTCATTAAAGCAGTATGTATACATTGCTCTCATAAATGAAAAATATGACATTCTGATTTACATCATCAGTTTCTTGTGACATGGTTATGATCTACATCTCCAAAGCCATATATATACTCTGGTAAACCAATAAAAAACAAAATTCAAGACTGATTTAACAAATATGCTTAAGGACCGGATGCTTGATGATGATAGGATATCTCATTGAAGACACCCTTATGAAAAGAAGTAAAAAGGCCCTGAATGGTGTGGCTCAGGGGTCTGGGCACCATCCCACAAACCAAAAGGTCACTAGTTCCATTCCTGGTCAGGGCACATGCTTGGGTTGTGGGCCAGGTCCCCGGTTGTGATGCCAGGGACAACCTATTGTTTCTCTTGCACACCCATGTTCCTCTCCCTCTCTTTCTCCCCTCCCCTCTGCTCTCCCTAAAAATAAATAAGTAAATACTTTTAAAAAATAAAGTAAAAGGAAGCCAGAGATAAGTGAGATGATAATGTACAAAAAAAGAACACAATGTTTAATAGTGGCAGAAGGGACATGGGCAAACTACAAGGTTTAAGAAATCTTACAAAGTTCTGAAATAAAAGCCCATGAAAGATAAGTTTCTAATGTTTTACCAAACATTATTTCTAATATCAGCAGAGTGGATAGTTCCCCAAACCTTCCTATTTCGTTATACAACTGCTTTAGTTCTCTAACTCATGCCTTCTCCTTTTTTCCTAAAAGGTAACTCTTTCAAACAGAGGATGTATTTGTGTTCCTTGGTCTTAACTGAATCATTGTATTTCTAAGAGTATTGGTGACTAAAAAAGGCCTATCTGAGCATGAAAAACAAGAAACTATCTAATGAACATTCTGTTAACTTTCTATGTTAAGGTCCTATTCATACTAACAATAGGTACCATTTTGGAGGATCCTCAAAGTTTTGAGAACTATATCAAGTACTTCCTGTTGCCATGTATGTCATTGTTGATCAAATAGCCATTCTAGTTAAAGTAAAAAACTCAAAGATGTAAGTAACCTACACAAAGTTCCACAGGTGGTAGGGTAGCAGAGACGACTCAAATCTAGTTTGTCTGACTCTAAGGCCTGTATGTTACCTTCCATCACACTGCACTGACTTTTCCAAAAGGCAGACATGAGTGATGGCAATGGGCAGTAAACACAAACTGGGTAGTATGTACTATTTCTGGCTCCAAGAGTTTCCCAGAGCAGCAAGTTTTCCTAGACTTTGGCCATCTGTTAACTGAAAAAATGTCTGAATGATTTTTTGATAGCACATCAGAAGTTCTGGCATCTTTATACCAGCAGAACATCCTTGTAATCAAACTATTATTAAGAATAAAATGCATTCAAAAAGGAGTAAAAAGCTATAAATACACTCATCTGAAATTTAACCAAAATTACATTTGCTCAAAGTTCTCTAACAAAAATATTCAAAGGATTAGATATATCAAACTTTACAAAACTGAAAAAAAACAAAAAAACAAAAGAAACCCCAAAACTCCACATAATTCCTAGATGCAACATTCAAAAGAAATCAGTAACAACTAAGCATTTAATCACCCTACAAACACAACTACCAATTTAATTTTTAACATGCATATTAATTTATAAGCCCCCTTTTTTTTTACCTGTACTGTTTTTAACTGTTGGGTCTGTAACACAGAGGGCTGAGTTGTTGTATTAATCAGTTGATTTCCTGGGGTCAGTGCTGAGACACCAATGACAGGTTTCACCTCTGGCCTCCCTCCAATGGTAACTACTTTAATTTGCTGCGGTGGTAACTTAGCATCTCCTGACTGGGCCTGAGTTGTAACTTTCTGAGCCTGGGGTAGTTGGCTATGGGGTAGTGCTAAAACAATTGGTGAACCAGACTTGCCCAAAGTTGTTAAAATTAACTTCTGTCCATCTGGCTTAAGGGTCTGATTGCCAAGTTTAAGATCAGATGTCTGTGAAACTTTGTTTAAAATAATCTGATTGGCAGATATAGTCACAGGAGTCTGAGCACCAAGTTTTTGAAGGCCACTTGGAAAAGCTGGTTTCACTGTGGTATTAGAATCTGCTTTAATAATTGTATTCACTGCAACTTGGTTAGTGTGGTTACTGTACACTGTGATTGGTTCCGTGGAAATGGGCGTGGCTGTAGAGTCACCAGTAGAATTTATGTTGACAATTTCTTCCAGTTCTGTCTCCATAGGAATTGGGGATGAAACAATAACAGCCTCAATACTATCATCATCCACTAAAGTTATACCAGTGTCCATTATTTCCTCTGGAAGCAAACTATTCACCTCAGCTGGCACCACCTCCATGATCGTTCTCCTGCTAGAAGTTGACCAGGCACTGCAATAAAAGTTGAAAAATAAAAAAATTACTAAATTTCAAGAACAAATTTAAGAGAAAGAAAAAATTCAAATGACAAAATAAAAAATGACATTTTTAATTGATGTATAATTGAATGAAGAATACTACTGATGCAGATGTGGGTTAAACCATTTTAACATATCTTTAACTTGGAAGAATCTGAACTAGTCATATGAGACGCAATACCAGAACCAAAAGGCCTCATTCACCATGTCTCATTCCAAAAGTACACTGCATTCAGGCAACAACTAAGTCACTTAATTACAGGAAACTCCTTTCCAATGCCTACTCATAAACCAAATCTTTACATGTCTAATCATCTTCTTTCTTTCCAGCTTCCCCACCACCCAACTGACAGACTTGGGAAGTACTGATGCACACAAAGATTTTTAAAATATAACCAGGGTACACTTCCAGCCAAATGGCAGCATAGGAAAACACAACTTGCCTCCTCACACAACCACATCTAAATTATAACTAAATTATAGAACAATCATCACTCAGAACTGTCAGATACTGAGTTGAGTGGAAGTCTGACAACTACTGAATTAAAGAAAACATAACCGTTGAGACAGGTAGGAGGGGCACAAGCACAGAATGGGCTGGTCCAACAACCACTGTGGTGGCTAAAAATTTGGAAGGGATATCTAGGGAGAGAGGAGTCCCAGCCCCACACCAGGCTCCCTGGCCCAGGATTCTGGTGCCAGGAAGGTAAGTCCCCACAACTTCTGGCTACAAAAACCAGCAGGGGTTGAGTTGGTTGAAGAAACTTTTGCAGCCCCAAGCAGTTCCTCTTAAAGAACCCACACATGGACCTACTCAGACTCACTTTTTCTGAGCTCCAGCAACAGGGGAGCAGCTTGAAAGGCACAAGTGGCATACAGGGAGGAACTAAAGTGTCTGGCATCAAGGCAAGAGTTGGGGGACAGCTTTCTCCCAGACACAAAGGCAGGCAGAGGCCATTGTCCCTTTTCTGAACTCTCCCCCAAAGGAGCCACAGAGTAGGCAGGTGGGTGTCATATCTGAGACTCCATCCCACCCAACTTACAGTGGTTCATAGTGGCTTTTCTATAAGAATGGCTGGTCTTTCTTCATGTGTCATAACTTCCTAAACCCTTTCAAACAAGCAACAGCCGACCCTATGAGCCCACAGCCCCTGTACCACTTGCTAAGTGATCCCAGATCCAGCACTAGCAGCAGGCAGCCTAGGTTCACAGCTTGGCTTTACCTGGGAACCTCCAAGCTCATCACAAGTAGCATCCATCTGCAGATTGTTCTGTAGCTCATGCAGGGCGGCCCTGGGCAAAACACAGGTGGGGACTGACCTTGGCCTACACCACTTGGGACACCCTAGAGCTTTCACCCTCATTGGACTGCTACAGACCACTTCAGAGCACCCCCACTCCGCCCCTGCACAGCTGATCCTCCATGGAGGGCTGAGGTTGGTGGTCAATGGTCACAGCCAATCCTTACAGCTGACTGGCCAGGGTAAATCATTCTCACTGACCTGCCAACAGCAATCAAGGCTCAATGACAAGAGGAGGGTGTACTCAGCCCACACAAAGGGATCACCTCGAGTACCCAGCCTGGGTGATAGGGGAGGCTATGCCACTGGACCCTACACATCTACTACATTAGGCTACAGTAACAAGACATGGAGTCATAGCAGCTCTACCTAACACAAAAACTCTACCAAAATGAAGAGACAAAGAAACACAGCCCTAATTAAAGAACAGATCAAAAACCAAAAAAAGAACTAAACGAAATGGAGATAAGTGACCTATCAGATACAGAATTCAAAACAGTGGTTATAAGGATGCTCAAGGAATCCTTGAGCATCCTTAGTAAGGACCTCAACAACACACAAAAGATCCAGTCAGAAATGAAGGATATGCTAATTGAAATAAAGAACAATTTACAGGATAACAACAGAAGAGTGAATGGAGCCAAGAATCATATCAATGATTTGGAACATAAAGCAAAAAACAACCAATCAGAACAACAAGAAGAAAAAAAGAATAAAAAAGATGAGGATGGTGTAAGAAGCCTCTGGGACAACTTCAAGACGTCCAAGATTCGCATCATAGATATGCTCGAGGAGAAGAGAAAGAACAAAAAATTGGAAATTTATTTGAAAAAATAATGAAAGAAAACTTCCCTAATTTGGTGAAGGAAATAAACATGCAAGTTCAGGAAGTACAAAGAGTCCCAAAGAAAATGGATACAAGGAGGCCCTCTCCAAGACACATCACAATTAAAATGCCAAAGGTTAAAGATAAAGAGAGAATGTTAAAAGCAGCAAGAGAAAAGAAGTTAGTTACCTACAGGGGAGTTGCAATAAGACTATGAACTGATTTCTCAAAGGGACTTTGCAGGTTAGAAGGGACTGGCAAGAAATATTCAAAGTCATGAAAAACAGGGACGTACAGCCAACATTGTTCTACCCAGCAAAGATATCATTTAGAATCACAGGGCAGATAAAGAGCTTCCTAGATAAGAAAAAACTAAAGGAGTTCATCATCACCAAACCATTATTATATGAAATGTGAAAGGGACTCATTTAAGAAAAAGAAGATCAAAATTATGAACAATAAAATGGCACAAAAAAAATACACACCTATCAACAATTGAATCTAAAAACCAAACTAAGCAAACAAGAAGATCAGAGACACAATCATGGATATGGAAAGCGTTCTGATGGTTGCCAGATGGGAGGGGAATGTCAGGGAATAGGTGAAGAGGTGAGGGGATTAATAAGTACAAATTAGTAATTCCAGAATAGCCATGAGGATGTAAAGTACAGTACAGGAAAGGGAGCAGCCAAAGAACTTATACACGTGATCCATGGACATGAACAACGGTGTGGGGATTGCCTCAGGGAGTGTGGGATTCTGGATGGAGAGTAGAAGGGGGAAAAATTGGGACAACTATAATAGAATAATCAATAAAATATAATTTAAATAAAATAAATATAAACAGATATTGGAAAAATATCTTCAAATCTCCTGGGAGCTAGGTCTTAAAATGATGGCATAATAGCATTAAAAAAATCCATTAAATTCCCCAGCCGGGTAACTCAATTGGTTAGAGCATTGTCCAGATACACCAAGGCTGTGGGTGCCCCAGTTAGAACACATACAAGAATCAGACAATTAATGCATAAATAAATAGAACAACAAATCGATGTTTCTCTCTGTCCTCCCTCCCTCCCTCTCTCTCTAAAATCAATAAAATAAAAATAAGTATATATGTTTTAAATCCATTAAATACTCAAATTAATGTTAAAAGAGTTTCTAGATTAACCTATCTCAGCAACTGAACATCAAAAGGCTTATCTGGCCCAAGTATGATCAATAAGAGTCATACCAAAGAAACCTTTATTTGGAAAAAAGATTCTCAAATCCCTCTCAGCCATTTAAAATATCAAAAGGGCACCACTTGAGAGGTACACAGCGGGTCCCCATAAAAAATGGTAATAATTATAAAGCAGATCCCTGACAGTGTGGCTCAGTTGGTTGGGTGTCATTCAGCAAGGTGAAAGGTCACCTGTTTGATTCTTGGTCAGAGCACATGGCTGGGTTGTGGGTTCAGTCTGTCAGGGTGCATGCAAGAGGCAACCAACTGATGTTTCTCTCTCACAACCATTGATCTTTCTTTATTTTTTTCTTTCTCCACCCCCTTACCCCTTCTCTAAAAATAAACAAACAGAATCTTTAAAAATAATAATAATACAGATTATGAACAAATCAGAACTGTGAAGTTTTTAGCCAAAGGTCCTGCAAAACTTCCAGTAAGAGTCAGTATCGTTATCTTTACTTATTAAAGAAAGTACATCATGTTTATGACTGACTAAATAGCAGTAAGTTAGAATATCAAACATCTGTAGAATATCAAATATCCATAGGAACCTAATCAACAATTCTTATTCCTTTTTTAAAATATAAAAATGCAATACCTGTTCCAAGATTAAGAGTAACAGAGAAGAGATGCAAATTATAATGGTTAGCATTGACGATTACTAATACTGCCAAGACTGATCATCATTATTAAACCCTTACTATCTATCAGTGATGGCAATTTAATTTACCCTCACAACAACTCTGAGATGATATCATTATCACCCCCATCTTTCAGATGAAGAAACTCAGGTTAAATAATTTGATCAAGGTCACATAGCTAGTAAATGGAAGAGGCAGGACTCAAAACTCAGGATATATTTTATTATCCTTTTATAATTTTAATCACAAAATTGTATTGCCTTAAGTTTTACCATTGCTATGTTTTCTTTTTTAAAAAAATATATTTCATTGATTATGCCATTACAGTTGTCCCATTTCCCCTCTTCATTCCCCTCCACCCTGCACACCCCGTCCTCCCTACATTCCCCCCATTTTGTTCATGTCCATGTGTCATAAGTTCTTTAGCTTCTACATTTCCCACACTACTCTTGCCCTCCCCCTGTCTATTTTCTCCCCACTATCTATGCTATTTATTCTCTGTAATTTTCCCCCTCTCTCCTCCTCTCACCCCCCTGTTGCTAACCCTCCATGTGATCCCCATTTCTGTAGTTCTGTTCCTGTTCTAGTTGTTTGCTTGGTTTGTTTTTGTTTTTCTTTTAGGTGTCGTTGTTAGTAATTGTAATTTTGCTGTGAGTCTTTTTACTGTTCATATTGTTCCAATTTTTTATCTTTTTCTTCGATAAGTCCCTTTAACATTTCATATAATAAGGGCTTGGTGATGATGAACTCCTCCTTTAACTTGACCTTATCTGAGAAACTCTTTATCTGCCCTTCCATTCTAAATGAAAGCTTTGCTGGATAGAGCAATCTTGGATGTAGGTCCTTGCATTTCATGACTTGGAATACTTCTTTCCAGCTCCTTCTTGCCTGCAGGGTCTCTTTGGAGAAATCAGCTGACAGTCTGATGGGAACTCCTTTGTAGGTGACTGTCTCCTTATCTCTTGCTGCTTCTAAAATTCTCTCCTCCATTTTAATCTTGGCTAATGTAATTATGATGTGCCTTGGTGTGTTCCTCCTTGGGCCCAACTTCTTTGAGACTCTCTGAGCTTCCTGGACTTCCTAGAAGTTTATTTTCTTTGCCAGGTTGGGGAAGTTCCCCTTTATTATTTGTTCAAATAACTTTTCCACTTGTTGCGCCTCCTCTTCCCCTTCTGGTATCCCTATAATTTGGATGTTGGAATGTTTAAAGATGTCCTGGAGGTTCCTAAGCCTCCCTTCATTTTTTGGAATTCTTGTTTCTTTCTTCTTTTCTGTTTGGCTGTTTCTTTCTTCCTTCTGGTCCATTCCATTGATTTGAGTCCCGGTTTGCTTCCCATCACTATTGGTTCCCTGTGCATTTTCCTTCATGTCACTTAGTGTAGCCTTCATTTGTTCATCTAATTTGCGACCAAAATCCATCAGTTCTGTGAGCATCCTGATCACCAGTGTTTTGAACTGTGCATCTGATAGGTTGGCTATCTCTTGATCACTTAAAAGTATTGGCTCTGGGGCTTTGATTTGTTCATCCATTTGAGACATAATTTTTTTGGTCTGGTCGCAACTGTTACATATGAGGGGTGGAGCCTTAGGTGTTCATCAGGGTAGGGTAACCCAAGTGGCCGGGCTGTGACGCTCTATGTGGGGGGCAGGGTCAGAGAGGGACCAATGGCGTCTGTTCCGTGCTCTCTCAGATTTCAGTCCCCTCTGCTGCTTCCCACAAGCAAATTGGGCCCTTCTGGTGCTGGTTCTTGTGCTTGTGTACGTTCTAGGACCCTGTGGGTCTCTCCAATGAACTCTCTTGTGAGGCCAGGAGTCTGTTCTGGTACTTCAACCCCCCGCAAGTTTTTTCAATGGGTGCTTTTAGGCTTTATTTCCCGGTGCTAAGGCCCAGGGTTGCGAGGTCTGACTGCCCGTTTTTTGCCTGGCTTATCTGTGCTCGAATGTATGTCCAAGGTCAGCCAACTGCCTTGTGCACCTCACTGGGTCTGCTCGTTTCCTCCCTGCACCCAGGTCTACCAACCACTGATTTTTTTCCTGCTTTGACCCCTCTCTGCTGGCCGCTGCCTCTACCCCACTTATAGGTCTGGATGAATGGTTCGTTGTTAGACTTCCGCACAGTTCAATTTTCTGTCTGTTCTGGTTGTGTTTTTGTTTCTAACTCTTTGTTGTCTTTCAATTTGGTTGTGTGAGGAGGCACAGTGTTTCTACCTACGCCTCCATCTTGGCTGGAAGTCTCCATACCATTGCTATTTTTAAATGGACAAAGAAGTAAGTCTACTCCTTTACAGTCAATCCCGCCCTACACAACCACTCATCTATTCTATCAGTACAGATGAGTTTTGCCTTTTGCCCATTCTAGAATTTCACATAAATGGAATCATGTTATGTACTCCTGACATAAAGGATCATATGGCATGAGCTTCCCCCCTCAGTATGCTGAGATTTCTCTTTATTCTTGCACTTAATAGTAGTTCTGTTCTGTTTTTTTTTACTATTGAGTAATATTTCACTGTAAGAATCTACCATGATTTGGATTTTATCCATTCACTTACTGATGGATATTTCATTTGTTTTCCAGTTTGGGACTCTTAGGAATAATACTGCTATGAACATTCAAGTTCTACTAATATGAACACTTAAGTTCCACTACTATGAACACTCAAGTTCCAGTTTTTTATGGATGTATAATTTCCTTTCTTTTGAAAAATACCTAGATGCAAACTTGTAGATCATAAGGTAAGTTTATTTTTAACTTTACATGAAACTGCCAATTTCCCAAGTTGGCTGTACCATTTTATACACCCACGGGAAATGCACAACAGTTTCACCTCTTTCACATCCTCACCAAAAATTGGTATTATCAGTCTTTTAAATTTTAGCCATTCCAGTGGATATGAAGTAATATTTCATTGTGGTTTTAATTTGCAATTTCCACTGACTGATTATGTTAAGCATCTTTTCATATGGGTATTGTCTATTTGCATACTTTCTTTTAAAAAGTGTTAAAATCTTTGGCATTCTTGAAATAGTGTTTTGTTTTTCTGTCTTCTTATTGAGTTGAATGAGTTATATACACACACACTGCAAAATCATCAGTCATAATAATTTGTAGCTCAAAGCGATCACTAAGGTTTTGGGATCCTGAAGTACTAGCAACTTTTCTACATGTGGCTCTTCCTGACCAGGAGAATATACTCTGGCACTTAGTACAGACATGTAAAATCAACACCAATTACATCTTAGCAATAGAAGCTACAGCAGCACACAACAAATCCCACCCCCTGGAAAGTGTTACTTTGCCTTTCCTTCCCTACTGCAAACCTTACCCAAGCCCTATCAGTTGCATCAGAACACTCCATGCAATAAACTCCACAGAATAAAGTATGACAATGACTTGAGTGCCAGAATCCAACAGAGCCATACAAGGTTAACTCCCATTTCTCCCTGAATTTCCCCCAGTATATTTAGACATGTTAGTTTTTGCCTTTGATTCCCCCTTAAGGACTGGGAGACTTTAGCCCAACCCTATTCATCTTTCTACTTAAAGCACCTTAAGTCAACATGTATGAAGAGGGAAAGGTCAGGCCATAAGGGAGATAGTGGCCTAATAGTGCATTTACTTTAAGTTTCAAGCACTCACACTTACAGCTCAACTAAACAAATTTAAAGTTTTCAATCCACCTAAAGCTCCCTATCCTCATTTCTGACACTATTTTCTCACCTTTGGAGACTCCATTATTCAGCTGCTGCAGTCATACTGTCTTTCATGGGTGGCCATGGAGTTGAGTGTACTACAGCTTCAAAGCACCATACGGGCTACCTGTCAGTTCAGCCCCTAAAGGTTCATTAAGAGGTAAAATACTGGAGGTCTCTTACTCTCCCTGCCCTGGTTCACCCCTGCCCACCACCTGGGTAAGAACAATTGCTACCAGATGCGAGAGAGTCTTTTTCTGTACCTTAATCCAGCTGGCACAGGCCTCATCCTTCCTCTTTCAGAAAGCCATGTAGGTCTCTGTCAGCACTCCCCAGAGCTGACAAGAAGGGAGAGGAGTCAGATTTTTGATCCTCCAAGCAAGCAGTAACCTGTTACTGTTTCATGGACACTGGCAGACCACATAGTCGCCCTAGGTCGAAGACACAGGACTCACAGCACAGCAAGGAACATGAGCATTATGTGTGTATCAGTTCCCTCAATGCCCACAAGTCCTATCGAGCAGATAGGGAGAGGGCCATATAGATGCTGCGTGGGTACAGGATTTACATCCCAACTGACATATTATTGCCAACTTCTATTTGCTAATATTTTGTTAAGCATTTCTGTCTACACTCATGAAGGATATTGGTCTGTAGGATTTTTTTCTTGTAGTGGCTATTTCAGGATAATGCTACCCAAATAAAATGAATAAGGGTATGTTCCTTCCTCTTCAATTTTCAGAAGTCTGCATAGAACTATTTCTTCCTGAAACATATATTAAACTTCACCAGTAAAGCCATCTAAATGTAATTATTTTCTCATGGGAAGGGTTTTAAATATATATTTAATTTCTTCAATAAATGTAGGGTTATTTAGGTTATCTCTTCAGGGGAATGACTTTTGATATTTGCAAGTTTTTGTCCTTCGAGGAATTTGTCTATTTCCTCTAAGTTGTTGAACTAATTAGCATAAAGTTATACATAATATTCTTTTATTTTAATGTCTGTCAAAATTTCAACCCTCCATTCCTGATTTTGGTAATTTCTGTCTTCTCATTTTTTTCCTGCTCGGTCTGGCTGGAGATTTAGCAATTTATTGATCTTTTCAAACAGTATTTTGGCTTCATTGATAGTCTCAATTGTCCATTTTTTATTTAATTCACTGTTAAATTTATCTTCTTCCTTCTACTTAGTTTAGGTTTAATTTGTTCTTTGAAGCTTAAAATGGAAGAATAAATCTGGGTTCAATAAACTACAGCTTAAGGACCAAATCAGGCCCATGGTCTGCTTATATATTACTCTCCAACAAAGAATGGTTTCTACATTTTTAAATACTTGGGAATATAGATATATATTTTATATTTTTTTAAATAAGTTTTTTAGCATGGCCTGCGGAGCCTAAAATATTTTCTATCTGGTCCTTTATAGAAAAAGTTTGTCAACCCTTTCTTTTCTAAAATAAGCACTTAACATTAAGAATTTTCTCCAATGCTGCTTTAGCTGCTTTCTATTTTAATATGGTTTTCTTATTATTAATTTCAAATGTGTTCTAATATTCCTTATGATTTCATTTTCGACCCTAGAAAATTAAAAAGTGTGCTATTTGATTTCCAAATACTTGGTGATTTTCTGTCACATCGATTTCTAACTTACTGCTATTATTATCAGAGAACATAACACTCTATAACATTCCCATCATTTGAAATCAGAGACTTGTTTTATGGCTCAGTATATGGTCTATATTGAACACTGCATGTGCATTTGAAAAGAATGTGTGTCCTGTAGTTACGGAGGGTAGTGTTCTATAAATGTCAATGAGGTCCAGTTCGGCTGATAGTGTTGTTCAGATCTTCTATATACTTATTTTTTCCTCTTCTATCAATTACTGTGAAAGCCTATTAAAATTCCCAACACAATTATGGATTTATCTATTTCTCCTCTTCTGTGCATTTTTACTTTGTGTATTTTGAAGCTCTATCATTAGGAAGAATATTTCTTTTTGTCTTATTAAAAAAGACTAGGAGTTACAGGACTGAGTCTCCCTTTGAACTAGAAATAAAGTTCAAACTTCTAACAAGAAAAGGTCTGATTGGTTTAGCCTGTCTCTGTAGTATGGGGCTGTGCAAAGTTCCGCAGTCAGGACACCTCATGAGCCCCTAAGCAGACTACAATTGCTTTATGATTAGACATTCATATCTGTTTCAATCATGGTCACAGGCAGAGCAGCCCATGCTAAAACAAATTCTCAAAAGGAGCTTGTGGGCATGGCCAGAAAGGGTATGGACATCTAGTTACATGAATCATCACTCTAATTTTATCCCTTAGGAATGGAAGATATGTAATAGCACAAGCAGCCTCATCATTGCTGTATGGACCACTCCAAGAAAAAAAGAGTATCATCACAAACCAACAGGACTGAGGAGTTTTAGCTTACCTCAGCTATACAAAGGATTGTTTATGAAGGGATGGCAGGAAGAGAATACAGAATATACAATGCATTCCCCATGCCTGGATGTTTTTGCTTACAAAACAAAGTTCTAAAGGCAAAGTACGATTCTGAAAGTCAGTACATTGAGGTTCCCCCCTCACAGCCGAAAATGGTTGAATAATATAAGCGTAATGAGATTTAAAATATTTACTCATTTCAGAAGGTCTAATGATTTCTAAATTGGTCTAAATATATTACATTTTTAAGAATTTTACATTTTTAAAATAATAATTTTACATTTTTAAGAATAATACATTTTTTAAAATGTATTAAATTTTTAAGACCTATCTAAAATACTACTCCCATTCTCATCTCCACTGCCCTAGGCATTCTATTGCATTACCTGGTATTTTCATCAGAGCATCTATAGTAATCAGAATATACTTTTGTTTCTACTCTGATTCTTCCTCCCCTGCTTTTTAGAATGCAAGCTCCATGCGGACAGGGAGTTGTCTGTCTTCATCACCACTGTACTTCCTTTCCCCAATGTCTAGAACAGAGCTGGCAAATGATAACCTCTCTATACAAATCTTAAGGATGAATAAATTAATCATGGAAAATGGGTGTCATCTAAAACTCAAGCATTATTTACAATGGGCTCTGAAAGATATGTAACTTTGGTTTGTGTATTTGAGCAGGATTGGTTTTTACAATGCTCCGAATCTCGACAACATTTAAAATAACAAACATACTGTTATAACAAACTCCCTTTCAAATGTTTTTAAATACTTAGATTTAAGTTTTTAACTAATATATTCTCCAATCACATTCCATCTGAAAATCTACAAGGTTCTTTTAACTTTTAACAAGCTTATGATTTTTATCAGTCATTTAATTAACAAATACTAACTGCTTCCCAACTTTGTGGAGGGCATTATGGGAAATTAACCAAAGACTCTGCCTTCACAGAGCTTAGAAATTAATAGAGGAATGGCATGACCACAGTGTACTTTGGGAAGGTTAGCTTCATCTCAGTATTTTATTGGGCTGGAAGCAGAGAGACCAGTTAGGAGGTAATTACAGTAATTAGTTCAAGACAAAGATAAATGGAGGGTCTGATACAGAATAGTAACAATTAAAATGAATGAATTAAATATAAAATGAAAAATAACATAAGATAGCCCTGGCTGGTATGGTTCAGTGGGTTGGAGCATCGTCCTTAAACCAAAAGGTTGCCAGTTCCATACCCGATCGGGGCACATACCTAGTTTTCTGGTTTGGTCCCCAGTCAGGGTGTGTGTAAGAGGCAGCAGTCGTTTGTCTCTCACATCGATGTTTGTCTCTCTCTCTCCCCCTCCCTTCCCCTTTCCCTAAAATCAATAAACATGTCCTTGGGTGAGAATTTAAAAAATAACATTAAGACAGAAATGACAAATGCTCTATATTTTTGTATTTTTTAAGAGTTTCTCATAGAATATTACCAGTGTTGAAACACTGTTCTTTTCTTAGTTACAGGTGGAGGACAACCTGGTGAACAATTTTCATTCTGCACATAATAGTATGAAGTGATGACCTATCACCTATTACAGATGAATAATTTGCAGGTATTTAGACAGAAATATCTGAGTGTTTAAGAACTATACTTTCAACACTAACTGGTTCACTATGCCATTTGGATTTTGGCTTTGATTTCTAAAATCAAACATCAACAACTCAAAAACTAGATACACAACAACATTTCTCAAACTTAACTGAGAGCAGTAGACTCTAAGCCATGAGTCCTGACAAAGACTTTAAAAGTTTATATTTTCATCTTGATAATATATTTTAAAAAGTATATTCTGAATCATTTGGGTAACAACCTCAAATCTACAATCAATGGTACACTAGAATTAGGATGAGCTAAAGAAAAAGGCACAGAAGAGTCTTACAAGGTAAATGATACATTTTTGCAAGTGAAAGCCAAACCACCTAACCTGTGCACATTCAAATACAGAAAAGTGGTGTGCAAATAATTATAGGATATACAGTGTATAGAAAACCCCACACTGTGCTAAGGTAGACAATAGTATATTCACTGTGTGAAGAAAGATTTCGTTTCAGCAAACATCATCTATCAACCTAAATTAAATTTGTTTTACTGGTTTAATAATTTTGCATTTATAAATTTAGTTTTGTTACTTGCATACAAGTAGTAAACATAAGGATTTTATACCTATGTATATCTAAAATTAAGTTTTTTCAAGATTATTTTGTTATTTTGTTTAAATACCTTTCAGATTAGTTGTAACTGTTAGAGGGTGGATTCTGTGGCTATTTGGTCTGCTGGTTCTTCTTACAGTTTTTCATTTCTTCGTGATTTATACTTTTTTTAAGATTTTATTTTTCTTTATTTTTATAGAGAGAGGAAGGGAGAGAGAAAGAGATGGACAGAAACATGGATGTGCAAGAGAAATATCCACTGGTTGCCTCTCGCAGGTCCCCAACTGGGGACCTGGCCTGCAACCCAGACATGTGCCCTGACTGGGAATCAAACCAGTGACCTTTCAGTTTGCAGGCCGGCACTCAATGCACTGAGCTGCACCAGACAAGGCTAAAATTAAGTATTTTAATAAAACTATTTAGTCCAATGCTGGGGATTCACAATTTACTTTCCCCCTTTAAAGTGGGACTAGATTCATGCCTAAGACTAATATAGTAGGAAAAACCATGGAGATTCAAACCAGAAATGTCCACACACCCCCAAAAAAAGACCCTCCCCCTCAATCAATTTCTGATTCTTGGCTCTCCTAGTAGTTTAACGTGTAAACCTAAGCAGTAATTTCTAAGCCTCATTTATTTGCAGGGTAACTGTGAAGACAGTTATGTGGTACACTATAACTCAAATAAAGTCTTTTCCTCTATCTAAATTAGCTTCTTCTGATTTCTCTTTTTTACACAGCATTCAATATTCTATAACTCTTCCTGCATTTTCAACACACTTCTAATTATTAATAGACAACTGTACTAACCACAACAATCTAACACTAACAGAAAGAATCACAAAAAGACAACAGCCTTCTGTGATTCAAAAGAAAAGAAATCCAATGGAAAAAACATTTTACTCTCTATCCTTAAACATTTTTAAAATTCTAAGTCTTACTACTAACTTAGCAGCTGGGTTGGCACGGACCAAATAATTGCAACATAAAATCTCTAAGAAAAAAAAAGAATCAAATTCCTACTAGATACAAGGACATCAGACAAATGATTTTTAAAAATTCATTAGGGTTTAAGGTCTTGTCATCTTTGATGTCTCTCTATAGACCTAGTCATATATCACAACGTCTCCTTCCCACTGCAACCAACATTTCCAAATTTCCAAAGCTTTCAGCCTAAAAGTCTGTTATGTTTTTTCCATAAGATAAAAGGCACATTTTCCATTTACACCAATACCTTTATTGATTTGGATATTTTGAGTATGTCAGCTACCTGCCACTATTGGCTTCTGGTGGGTAGGGGCCAGGTTTGCTGCTGCTAAACATCTTCCAGTGCATACAGCCTCACAGAGAAGAATTATTTGGCCAAAATGTCAATAGTACCAAGAAACTTCGCGAACCAGTTTTGACATATTCCATCAGTCACAGCACCTTTTCCATACACTGCACAAATCTTTTTTTGTATTTCAGTTGTGTTTTTACCTTTCTTGAAATAATAAAGCATAATATGCCAAAAATGTTGCTTATCTTCTTCCATCTTCAATATTACAATGGCTGCACAAAAATTCATCCATTTTGGTAAGTTTTTAAATGCACACAGATGTGACAGATGTCACAATACAATCTAACAAAATTGTTCTGAATGAAGTTAAAGACAGCTGAGTGCTACTAGAGCCATCATATGGAAAAAAGTGTAACAGATTTTTGTCCAACCCGACACTTTACCTCCATCTCCTCTAACCCTACAACACATCCTACATAAAAGCTACAGGATTCATTTTCCTCAAGTGTATCTCTGAGGCTGTCACTGTCCTATTTAAAAATTTTCTATAATTCTCCAGGCCTTCTGAATTAAGGTCCTACTGAACCTCATCCTTCCAACTTACCTCCAACAATTCCTAAACTAAAAGTTTCATGAGGCAATGATATTGAGGTATCCCCTATCCCTAGAGTAGTATGTAAACACAATAGATAACAGATAAGCAATAGTAATACTTGAAAGAAGTAATGGAAATGTGTAATGCTCCTCTCCTACCCAAAAGCCACTGGACATAGTCTTCTTTCATTTCTAACACACTTCTAATTAATAGACAACTGTACTAACCACAACAATCTAACACGAACGCGAAGAATCACAAAAAAGACAATGGCTCTCTATAATTCAAAGGAAAAGAAAGCCAATGGAAAAAAACATTTTAATCCCCCTCCTTGATCATTTTAAAAATTCTTATTCTTACTAATTTAGCAGCTGGGTTGGCACAGACCAACTAATTGCAACATAAAATCCCTAAGAATAAAAAAAAAAAAGCAAATTCCTACTAGATACAAGGACATCAAATGATTTTTAAAAATTCATGAACTAGCTTTGGCTGGTGTGGCTCAGTGGATTGAGCATGGGTTTGTGAACTAAAGGGTTGCTGGTTCAATTCCCAGTTAGGGTATATGCCTGGGTTGAAGGCCAGGGCACGCGAGAGGCAAACACACACTGATGTTTCTCTTCCTCTCTTTCTCCCTCCCTTGCCCTCTCTCTAAAAATAAATAAGTAAAATCTTTTAAAAAAGAAAGAAAAAGAAGACTATAAGTAAATAAATAAATAAATAAATAGTCATTGACTAAACCTTTTGAGTACCTCTCAGTTCCCCTAAAATTTGGGGGGGGTCCCTTAGTTCTTCTAATGAACAAAAACCAAATGTCTAAAATACACACACACACACACACACACACACACACACACACACACACACAATACTTCCCCTCTGAATAAAATACATATATGATGTTTATGATATTTACTGCTAATCATGAAATCACCAGTAGGCATTTCTTAAATATTCATCTCTCCATTCCCTGTTATATACTCAATGGCACTGACCCAATCCTCAACTACAAAATCTGGGAAAAAACAGGGCTTGAAATTAATATATAAATATTTGATTCACCTGTAACTTTTCTATAACATTATTGTTGTGTGCAAGGAGACAGACTCCTCAGGGATCTGCAGCACAATCTAAAACACACATGAATCTTTAGGTCACCTAACAAAATTAAATATAGCTGTCATAAAGTCAATGCGATTCTCCAGCTCTTTAAACAATGGTATCCAGAATATTTTAATATAAAAATTCACAATTCATCTTTACCAACTTAATGACTCATATCAAATGCATGCATCAGGCTATCACAACTTCCTTAACAATGAAGGCAAAACTTGTGAACCAAAATAGAACTCCTAGAGGTGTAATTCATTTGGATTATAAAATCTACTGCAAAATCCTTCATAAATTTACTCTCTGAATTGATGAAATGGATGGGGGAGGGAGCAGAGAAAAATATAAATATAAAATATGCATGACAGTATCTCAATTGTTATTTGTTAATGGCAGGGGCAAAGGGGATCACTCTGTGGATGACACAGCCATAAAAAAAAAGGACAACATTTTTAATTGTTACAAAACTGGTCTATATGCTCAAAAAATGTGAGCATCCAACACCCCAACAAGTTAATAGACTAGAATCTAAATTAAGAGCTTAATAAATGCAAAATAATGCAAAATAAAATGCCAATGTTCTGCTTCCCTAAAGAAACATACAACCCCATAAACTGCTGAACGTCATCACACCAATAACTGCCAGAGTGGATATTTTGAACATTAAATCACGAAATCATGGTTAAGTGCTAGCGGTTCCTCTAGGCCTCAGCAGCAGCCTTAGGTATCAGAGCAAACTCGAGCCCTCTTAATACTCAAAGAATAATGTTGATGTCATCCCGAGGCTACTGATTCTTTGCACTACGTACTAGTCATTCCTCGATCCACAACGCAATTCTTACCTCCCACCCCCAAAATAAAGAGATCTCAAGGTAGAGAAGCCCTCGGGTACCCCCTTCTCTACCTCCAGCGGCTTCTGCTTTCTCCTCCCTCCAGCTCCGAGGTGGGGGCTCCAGAAGATCCCAGGCAATTCCGAGCCCCGGGTGGTGTTTGTTTTGCCTGTGCACGGTAGCTCTGGCCAGATGCTTCCTTTCTCAGTTTGCACGAAGTGGAGCACTACAGGGAACCCGGGGGCTGAGGAGGGAGCCCGGGTGGCGGCGACGCCGCCGCTGCCGCCGCCTCTGGTATGTCAGGGGCCGGGATTGTATTTCGAAAGATCCGCCATTTTCACCTCGTCATCACCATCACAGCTCAGCAGCTTCCCCGACAGCCCAAGCCCCAGCAGCCGCAGCAGCCGCCAGTAACCTCCCCCTTTCTCCTCCTCCCCTCCTTGACCCTCCCCTCCAGAGAGGCGCACACCCACATATCCCGGGAAGCCTCCCGCCGGCCCCGCCAACCTTCAAATGCACAGGGGGATACAAATGCACACACAGCCCGAGCTGAGACCTCCCAACCCACAACGAAAAATGGTGCTCCTGCGGGCCCGCAGCCACGCCAAAGGAAGTCGCGACAACTGCGGGATCCCCAGTCCGGCCTATTTTTGTTTTGAAGAGCAAAAGCCGTACGGAAGGCGGCATAAGGACAATAAGGAGCCCAATTACTTCATTTTCAAAATAGCAACTTGAAGTGATGGAATGCAATGTATTCACTATGCCCATCTCTGGCACTAAAAACAAGATCAAGACCTTCAGTGTTACGCATCTGACATTTTCCTCCACTGTCAGCACTACTTGAACAGAACAAGCTATTTCCATAGTCACACCTGACCTTTCTGACACATTTGCAAATTTCAGGCATTGATTTTTATGAAGATACAGCAATCAAAACAAAGTTCAGAACTATTTTCCTCTCCACTTGATTTCATCTGATCATTTTTGTCCATGAACAGTGTAACTTCCAGTTTGTCACTGGTTTAAGATCTCAAAGCGCAACTACGTTTAAAATGTATTGATCCTATTCATGGATGAACAGTTTCTAAAATATAGAAAATATACCTTTCAGTTAAAATTCTTTGCTACATTTTTAAATGTTCCAAATTAAAAAAAATCTACTGCTGTTCAATACAGTGAAAATAAAACAGCTTGCTTTAGAATAAGACCCTAGAATTACCCATCCACCCACGCCAGCCCGTCTCATCATGAAGTACAATAAATAAGTAAAACAGAACATAGATATTTTTTAATCATCAAAGAAACAACAAGAAAACATAAGCTCCAAGGCTTCTGACGAACCAGACTTTTTTTAGCTAAAAAAACTAAATTTGCTAGCTTTGTTAATTTCAGAAAGATTTGATAATCACCTATTCAAAGTCTGAATTCTATACCTATTACAGCATGAGCTCTAAAAGACCAATCTGAAACGAGCAAATTGAAATTCAAGGTTTCGAATAGGGCCACTATATTGTTTTTTTCTTTAAGTTAGTCTAAGAAGAATGAGGTAGAAGTTGAAAAAGACAGTTCATTTCCTTACCTTGCTTGAATGACAACTCCATATAAAAGTCGGTAGATTCAGGCTTAAATTAGTGTTATTTACCACCAGCCTAATCGTCGTGTCTTTATGCAGCCTGCTAGAGCCTTGAAAGTATCAAGTCTTCCCCAGCGTCTTCATCTTTAAACTTTATTTTTCCACCGCCGGCCACGTACACCCGTACCCTGCTTCTTGTTTACCGTTGCTTGGCCAAGCTAAGTCTCGGCCCGCTCCCTTCCCCCGTGCACCTCGGGGACATTATGACATTTGGCTGGTGGGCTTCGCGAGGAAAACGGACACACACGAAGATACCATACAAAGGGGCGTAGGAAGATCGGGACAGCGAGCAGCAGGGAAAGGAGGGGCTGGTACAAAATGACACAGCAGCAAAACCGGTTCCCAGAAACCCGGGGCCGACACGGCCGACTTCTCCGGCCACACAGTCGGCGTGTCAACACCCGCGGGAGCCCTTCCTCCAGACCGCCAGGAAGGGCGGGCTGCCGGGTGACAGACGCCCTCCCGGGTGCAGGCGGGAAGGGCAGAACCCGGAGGATCCTCCCGCCTACTGCGGCCCGGGGGTGGGCGCGGCGACCCCCAGCCTTCAGGTTCCCGCTCTCCGCCACGACCCACCAGACCCACCAGCCCCAGTTCCCGGAGGGGGTGGTCCGGCGCCCTCCGCCCGCGCCACCACTCGCAGCTGGGGCCAGCGCCCCATCTCGCCCGCCTGCCCAGATGCCCCACCCCAGATCTGACACTCACCAAAGCCGGCGGCGCCGCCGCTTCCTTCTCGCGGACGCGCTCCTTGGGCTCCAGCAGCCGCGGTAGCGGCGGCGCCTCCGAGACACAGACCCGGGTTTGTTCAAAATCACGCGCCCAGCGCCATTCCGCCGCCACATCCCATAATACGCTAGGCCCTCCCCGCCTGCGCGCCCCTCTCAGCCCGCCCCTCCATTCTGCCCGCCCCGCCTCGCCGTCTGGCTTTCTTCGCCCCGCCCTTTCGGCGCCGCCGGCCCCGCCTCCGCCCCGCCAACCCGGTCCTGCGTCATTCCGCAAGGCGCCGTAAGTACGTTCCCGCTTCACGTGACTCTGAGTGGGATATCTGTCAAAGCTGTTGCACTAAATGTTCCATCCTGCGGTGGCTGGGAGGGGGAAGGGCGGGATCGCGTTTGCAATGGGGAGGGCCTCCCTGATTTAGTGTTCTTGGCGATTTCGAGCATCCCGCCACTGTTTGGTGTGCTTGCGTGGAAAGGTGATCAATATTCACAAATGCCAAATGTTGTCGTTTTTTAGGCACTAATTTTGTAGAGGTTGCTGAAAATCCCCTGGAGACCACTCGAAGTTATATTTATTTTGAAAGGGAGTTTTTTTGCAGTATACTGCTAAGACTAACAATCAAAATTCCTTGTATTTAGTCATCTTTTTTTTATTTTTCCCCTATCCCCTTTATTATAAAATAAGAAAAGATGCCTACATCTGGAGTTGGATAAACAGTCATTGAGAGATTATTCAGTTAATAACTACTCCATGTAAGACAAAAATTAAACAGGAGGAACAACAGAAATTACAAAAGAGTGTAATGCAAAATAGTGTGGTACAGTCTGTAATTGCTAATGAAGCCCGGAGAACATACAGGTCAACATGTGAACATACAGTAGTCCTGGAACAATGGTGGGGGTGAGATGCAGTGGAAGCGGCACTCTGGAATCTAGCGGTCCTGGTTTTAAATTCTGGCAACTCCACTTATTAGTGTACAACATTTATTGTCATTTTGCTCATCTACGGAATAAAAAGTGGATCCTCCCCAGCATAATGACCTCTAATGGTCTGGGCCCAGGACAATTTCCAGGCCTCTCTCAGGAATTGGGGTTTGTTGATGTTTTTTTTCTTCCGCCTTTTCCTTCAGTTGCAATGGGCCTCCAGCTGGCCCTTGAGGAACAAGTTTGCTGCCTTTCTCCATCAGTTTAAGCCTTTCGTTCCTTAGAGGAGAAGAGTCTGGGCTTCATGCTTCCTTTCCTGCAATAGCAGTCAGTCCTCTTCTCTACACCTGTCTGCCACCCAGCCCCCAGTCTTTGTCCTGGGTGCCCAGTGGAGGTCCTTGGAGAAAAGCCTGGGAGTGGATGTGAACTCCCCTTATAATTGTGGCTCCTATGAGGTTCCCATGCCAGCCCACACTCAGTCTTTGGAAATGTATTAAAGAATTTAGCAGTGTTTTTTTGTAAGGCTGCAGAACCTTCCTTTCCATGCTCTGCTACAGATGACATAGGTTTTGCACCTCTTCTGTTGTTTAGAAGCACTAGTCTTTCCTTACATTTCAGGATAGTTGTTGCCCTGTGACCTCAATTCCCTGATTGGCTCAGTAAAAGTAATGGTTTTATAGATTACCTAGCTTATTTTTGTAATGGTGGGAATAATGCTCTCTCTAGCTTTCTACTTGGAGGCAGAAGCTGGAACTCCTCCAGGTTATTATTTTTATTAAGAGAACCTGAGGGTCTCTATTGTTGGACCACAACTCTCAGTTTTTATCCAGGAGAGTCCTTCCACTTAACTCTCTTAACCCATCCCTTCCTACTTGTCTATTTCTCAGAGTTCTTGCTTTACAATCCAAGTTTCACTATCTGCTTCTGTTTTTTGCCACCGTTGGTGGCATATTCAGACCATATTCCCCACCTTACTGACATTAGTTCCTAATCATTCTTTGGATTTGTGTACTCTTCGATTTTATGACACTTCCGGAGAAGTGAGATTTAGATAGACACAACATCGCATTCGATGATGCTGGGATTTTCTAGGTTTCCTCTTTATCCAACTATGCTCTTTAAGAAATTTAACAAATATTTTTTGAGCACTTAACTAAATATAAAGTGCACATGTCTGGGTACCAGGTAGTTTACAAAAATGAATCAGTCTATCAGTGTAACTCTCTCACAATTATCCCCACTTACAATTCAACTATAAGACCCCACCTGACTATGTGGGAACCAGCAGACAGATGCAGTGGGCACTAGGTGGCATGAATGAAATGTAAGGTTATATAACAAGTCTAGAGATAGAAAGGGAAGAGGATCACAACACACTAGATAATAGAGTATATAGCTTGTAAGGATTCATGGACCTCCAAGAGGAGGGATAGGACCTGACCAAGCATTGTTCTTAAGAGTGCTTACAGAATCCAATGCTGTCCGGGAACACCTGTGAGGTTCAATTGCCTGCCACCAAGAAGCATGATTCCCAATGCCAGAGTTTGGTGAAAAAAGAAAGGGGTTATTTATTTAAAAGTTATACAGATTTAGAATAATGGCAGATTTCTGCCATTAAGTCCCACTCCCTTTAAAACCAGCCCAAAACACACAGTCCTGCCTCCTTTTGTCAAACCAGGCCAATTTTGAGATATACCAGTCAGACATACTGTCTTTCAGAAAAACAGAAGTCTACAACTCAACATTCCTGGTCACAGTTCAGCTCCAGGTGTCCCTCATGAATCTGGGTGGTTAGGCAGGTCCCAAGCAGCTCCATCAGCTTTGCCGCCATCTTCTCCAGGCAGACTCAAATCTGGGTGGCTGGGCAGGTATACTGCCCCCAATTTCCCACTCCCAATACCACACTGCCAGCTCCTGCAATTCACCAGACTTGGCTTTCAGACCTTCTCTCTCTTACTCCAGACCACGTGGCTTCTCCCCTCTTTCAGCCCACCCTGATTTAAATGCTTGGCCTGGAACTTCCTGCATGGCCTCATATCCAGCCCTTCCTTTGGTGTTGGTGTCCACCACTTCTGCCATTTCCCCAATATTCTTTCTCTTCTTTTGGCTGCCATCTTTAGTCAGGGCAAAAGTTCCCAGAAATGCAACGCCATCCTGGGTGGGCATCCGCTCCTGCCTTTTGCACAGCCACTGTATCCCAGCTTGTTATGAGCCCTTGAAGGTTTTTGCAGTCACATACACAATTCACAGTTTGCCCTGGGCTGCAGCCCTCTTCCTTTCAGAAAGGCACGGCTAATTGACTTGTCATTGTCATGCAATATATCTTAAACACTGCAATAGCCATTTCCTCTCTTCACCCAATCAAAGATTACGGGGGTTGTTCTCCTATTTTCAGGGGACTTATACTCTGCACCCCTTTATAAGAGGACTTGCTGATCCTGACACTTGTGGAATTTTGGGGAAGCAGAACAATTGTACTGAAACTTCTCTTCCTCTGAGGCTGGATAAGCACTAGCCTTTGAAACTGCTACAGAAGACAGAAGACAAACTAAACTATAAATAAATACATTTAAGCACAAATAAAACACCTCAAAAGACTAAATTCAACACATACATACAAGACTATGAAACAAATAGCATGGTTTTTTTCCCTTTTAAAATTAAGGTGTTACATTCAGTAAATGCACAGATCTAAGGGGTATAGTTTGGTGAATTTTGATAAATATATACGCCCATAAAACCTACACCACTACCAACACATAGAATATTTCTATCACCTCCTACTATTTCCCAGTAATTCCCACCCTACCCACCCCCCCTCCAACAATTTCTGACTTTCAATCACCACAGATTAGTTTTGTCTGATTTAGAACATGTAGATGGAACCATAATGGCAATCTGAAAAATAAAATAGCCAGTTATTTTGCCAGGAAAATGAGTTTATTTGAGAGTAACAGAGAATGCAACTTGAGACAATCAAGCTATGATAATACATAGGCAAGTCCAAAAATACAACATGGAAAATTCCAGAAATAAACAATTCATAAATTTTATTTTATTTTCAATTTTTATAGAGAATTATTATAAGCATTTATTTGAGCCAAACTGATGACATGCCTGGAAGAAAGATCTCAAATGCTCTGGCAATTCTTAAATTTTAAATTGCATGCCATTCTCAGTACCAGATGAAATCTTGTGCTGTCATCTGCTCCAACTGGTCCAGGACATGAAATCATCCCTTTGTCCAGCTCATTTAACCTGTATATGCTACTGCCCATGAGTCACTTAGTAGATGTCTGGGTTACCTGATTGAGATGGGACCAGAGCGCTTGTAATCAAGGAACGTTTTTTTAATTGAATTTATTGGGGTGACATTTGTTAATGAAATTATATAGGTTTTAGGTGTTCAATTCTATAATACATCATCTGTATATTGTGGTGTATGTTCACCTTCCCAAGTCAAGTCTCCTTCCATCACCATTTATCCACCTTTACCCTGTCTTACCTTCCCCATGCCCCTTTCTCTCTAGTAATCACCATACTACTTTTCTGCCTATGAGTTTTTGGGTTTGGTTTGTTTTTGTTCTGTTTTGTTTCTTTTGCATAATCTTTTCAAGGTAACTCTTATTTTACTTAATAATGGCCCTCAAGCACAAGAGTAGTGATGCTGGCAATTTGGATATGCCAAAAAGTAGCTGTAAAATGTTTCCTTTAAGTGAAAAGGTGAGTACAGTGCAATAAGGTATTTTGAAAAGAGAGAGACCACATTCACGTAACTTTTATATTGTTATAATTGTTCTACTGTAGTATTAGTTATTATTATTAATCTCCTTTTTAAAATATGTTTTTACGTTATTACAGTTGTCCCAATTTTTCCCCCTTATGGCCCCCCAGCAGTTCCCCTTAGTTCATGTCCATGAGTTTTATATATAAGTTCTTTGGCCTCTCCATTTCTTATACTATTCTTAACTTCTCCCTATTTTGTACCTACCAATTGTGCTTCTTAATGCCTGCACGTTTTCCCCCATTTCCGCCCCCCACCCCACTAATCCCCCTCCAAATGATCTCCATATCTATGATTCTGTTTCTGTTCTGGTTGTTTACTTAGTTTATTTTTTTAGATTCAGTTGTTGATAGCTGTGCATTTCTTGCCCTTTCAATGTTCATAGTTTTGATCTTCTTCTTTTTCTTAAATAAGTCCCTTTAACATTCCATGTAATAATAGCTTGGTGATGATGAACTCTGTTAGTTTTACCTTGTCTGGGAAGCACTTTATCTGCCCTTTAATTCTAAGTAATAGCTTTGCTGGATAGAGTAATATATGTTGTAGATCCTTGCTTTTCATCACTTTGAATACTTATTGCCAGTCCCTTCTTGCCTGCAGGTTTTCTTTTGAGAAGTCAGCTGACAGTTTTATGGGAACTCCTTTGTAGGTAACTCTTTGCTTCCCTCCTGCTGCTTTTAAGATTCTCTCTTTATCTTTAACCTTTGGCATTTTAATTATGATTTGTCTTGGTGTGATCCTCTTTGGGTACAACTTGTTTGGGAGTCTTCTGTGCTTCCTGGACTTGTATATCTATTTCCTTCACCAAATTAGGGAAGTTTTCTTTCATTATTTTTTCAAGTAAGTTTTCAATTTAGCACACTCACCCTTCTTCTGGCAATCCTATGATTCAGATATTGGTATGTTTGGAGATGTCCCGCAGGCTCCTTATGCTATCGTC